>JAXRKP010001159.1:12500-17500 GCA_037039925.1 Doris montereyensis
TTCCGTTCCATAGCGCCCGAGCTTATCTCTGTTTCTGTGGCGTGAAGCGTAATTGATGATAAAAGTCACTTCCGGGACAAGACGCTAGCCTGACACAGGTTTTTTTTCTCTCCCAAACTAGTGCCTGTACCCTTTTACACCTGGGTTGGATTGGGGGAGGGTGATGCATGTTACATGTCTTTTCTAAGGAACACAACATCGGGCCTAGCTAAGCTAGGGTGCGAACCCGGGACGTCATTCCTGTTCTCAAGTCCGGTAACCTGACCACTTAAAATTAATATGGAGCTTACAGTAATGAGTCTCACGTAACCTATTCGTCCAATTTAAATGTATCCATCTGTATATATATATATATATATATATATATATATATATATATATATATATACATATACATATATATATATATATATATATATATATATATATATATATAGCGAGAGAGAGAGAGAGAGAGAGAGAGAGAGAGAGAGAGAGAGAGAGAGAGAGAGAGAGAGAGAGAGAGAGAGAGAGAGAGAGAGAGAGAGAGAGAGAGAGAGAGAGAGAGAGAGAGAGAGAGAGAGAGAGAGAGAGAGGAGAGAGAGAGAGAGAGAGAGAGAGAGAGAGAGAGAGAGAGAGAGAGAGATGGTGACACAGAGAGACAGAGAGAGAAAAGAGAGAGGTGACATAGAGGGAGAGAGAGAGAGAGAGAGAGAGAGAGAGAGAGAGAGAGAGAGAGAGAGAGAGAGAGAGAGAGAGAGAGAGAGAGAGAGAGAGAGAGAGAGAGATGGTGACACAGAAAGACAGAGACAGAGAAAGACACGGTGACATAGAGGGGAGAGACAGAGAGAAAGAGAGAGAGAGAGAGAGAGAGAGAGAGAGAGAGAGAGAGAGAGAGAGAGAGAGAGAGAGAGAGAGAGAGAGAGAGAGAGAGAGAGAGAGAGAGAGAGAGAGAGAGAGAGAGACAGACAGACAGACAGACAGGGCAAGAGACAGAGAGACAGAGACAGAGACAGAGACAGAGACAGAGACAGAGACAGAGACAGAGACAGAGACAGAGACAGAGACAGAGACAGACAGACAGACAGAGACAGACACAGACATAGACAGAGACAGAGAGACAGAGAGACAGACAGAGAGACAGAGAGACCCCCCAGAGACAGAGAGACACATGTTTAAACTTAAGTCAAGTAAAACGTAGCACAAACAACAACAAGGAGACCAACACAACATAGAACAACAAGGTTTAAACTTAAGTCAACACACAAACAACAACAAAGGAGACCAACACAACATAGAACAACAAGGAGACCAACACAACATAGAACAACAAGGAGACCAACACAACATAGAACAACAAGGAGACCAACACAACATAGAACAAAGGAGACCAACACAACATAGAACAACAAGAGACCAACACAACATAGAACAACTAGGAGACCAACACAACATAGAACAACTAGGAGACCAACACAACATAGAACAACTAGGAGACCAACACAACATAGAACAACTAGGAGACCAACACAACATAGAACAACTAGGAGACCAACACAACATAGAACAACTAGGAGACCAACACAACATAGAACAACTAGGAGACCAACACAACATAGAACAACTAGGAGACCAACACAACATAGAACAACTAGGAGACCAACACAACATAGAACAACAAGGAGACCAACACAACATAGAACAACAAGAAGACCAACACAACATAGAACAACTAGGAGACCAACACAACATAGAACAACAAGGAGACCAACACAACATAGAACAACAAGAAGACCAACACAACATAGAACAACTAGGAGGAAGCAGTCTGAGAGCAACGCAATACTGACAACAATTATAAAAGCAATGTATACATTATGATAATGTAATATAATTCCACGACTCTCTTCCTTTACAAAGATAATAAAGAAAACCGTACACAAAACTCCCTCAGACAAACACTATGAAATTCCAGGACCCCTAATCGCCTTAGCATTAAAATTAGTCTCAGTGCAATGTTCAAACTCAAACCCCCCCCCCCATACCCACTCTCTCACCACAAAGCATGCCTCGCATTTCCAAGTACAGTGGATGACACTGACAGAGAAAACAGCCATCACGAAGGGGGCTGTGAAAGAAAATAATTCTAAAGCGGTCTCTTCAATCTCTTGACGCAGCTAAACAGTTCTCTTCTATTGACTAAGTTTGTTGGTTGGTCTGTCTGTCTGTCAGTCTGTACTCTAAACTATCCTTGACAGCCACTTCATCAGGCCAGGGTGTTCTGACAAACCGTCTCCTACCTGCCCCCTCCCCACACACCTCTTCGACACCCGAGTGGGTGATTGGCAGGGACTGCTGGTAGGTCCTTATTCTTTTCCTTTCCCTCGTTCCCTTGTCTTTTATCTTGCTGTTTCCTCTTTCCCTTGTCTTTTATCTTGCTATTTCCTCTTTCCCTTGTCTTTTATCTTGCTGTTTCCTCTTTCCTTGTCTGTTATCTTGCTGTTTCCTCTTTCCCTTGTCTGTTATCTTGCTGTTTTCTCTTTCCCTTGTCTTTTATCTTGCTGTTTCCTCTTTCCTTGTCTTTTATCTTGCTCTTTCCTCTTTCCCTTGTCTTTTATCTTGCTGTTTCCTCTTTCTCTTGTCTGTTATCTTGCTGTTTTCCTCTTTCCCTTGTCTTTTTATCTTGCTGTTTCCTCTTTCTCTTGTCTGTTATCTTGCTGTTTCCTCTTTCCCTTGTCTGTTATCTTGCTGTTTCCTCTTGATTGCCCCTAAGATCACCGCAATATGGGGGACATGGTAAATTTTGATGAATCAACCAATCTAACTTTGACACCCATCCCACCAACCTCCCCCCCCCCTCACCCACCTGGTTTATTCTATCGTTAGTCTGTTTAATCTTTACACCGGAGGAGCAAACCTCAACGTTGATCAACTTTAAATTTCCAGTCACATGTTACATGGCACTTGTCGGAATCCCTGCCCCGAATACAAACGAGATTGTATGGGGGGGGGGGGTTGGGGTTGAAGCCCAATTTCCCCGCTCCTCCTCCCCCACCCTCCTTAACAACGACCAACCATCAATGAAAACGTCATTATGTTTAGCTGAAGAGGCATGAGATGATATGACGATAATAGTAATAATAGTGGTAGTTATGATGACGTAATTATTTTTGTCATAGTACACGTAATATAAAAATTGTGTCTATCTGCATTTTGATCTATCTATATCTATCCATCTATCTATGCATCTATTCATTTAGTTCTCTATCTCTCTATCTGTCTATCTATCTATATATCTCTCTACCTCTCTCTCTCTACCTATCTATCTATTTATTTATCTATCTATCTATCTATATATCTATCTATCTATCTACATATCTATCTATCTATCTATCTATCTATCTATCTATCTATCTATCTATCTATCTATCTATCTATCTATCTATCTATCTATCTCTCTCTATATATATATCTATCTATTTATCTATCTATCTATCGATCGATTTACCTATCCATCTCTCTCTCTCTCTCCCTCTCTCTCTCTCCATCTCTCTGTCTATATCTATCTATCTATCTATCTATCTATCTATCTATCAATCTATCTATCTATCTATATATCTATCTATCTATCTATCTATCTATCTATCTAGCTATCCATCCATCCATTTATCCATCCATCCATCTATCTATCTATCCATCTATCTATCTATCTATCTATCTATCTATCTATCTATCTATCTATCTATCTATCTATCTATCTATCTATCTATCTATCTATCTATCTATCTATCTATCTATCTATATATCTAACTATCTATACATCTAGCTATCTATATATCTAACTATCTATCTATCTATCTATCTATCTATCTATCTATCTATCTATCTATCTATCTATCTATCTATCTATCTATCCATCTATCAATTAATCTATCTATCTATCTATCTATCTATCTCTATCTATCTATCTATCTATCTATCTATCTATCTATCTATCTATCTATCTATCTATCTATCTATCTATCTATATATCTAATAATCAACTTCATCCACAGTCTTACACCACATAGACGATTAAGCATTTGCAAATAAATATCATGTTCCACTTTTCTCCGAAAATTTGTTCTTCACTACCTCTTCATCTGTCCAGTTGACATTTAATTTTATTCTAATATCAAGTTGTATTATCATTTCTTCTAATTATCTAGTATATTTTGCTCTTACTGATCTCGGGAGAGAGAGAGAGAGAGAGAGAGAGAGAGAGAGAGAGAGAGAGAGAGAGAGAGAGAGAGAGAGAGAGAGAGAGAGAGAGAGAGAGAGAGAGAGAGAGAGAGAGAGAGAGAGAGAGAGAGAGAGAGAGAGAGAGAGAGAGAGAGAGAGAGAGAGAGAGAGAGAGAGGAAAAGAGATAAAAGAGAGAAACAGACTGACAGAGACAAGACAATAAGAAACGACCGAGACAAAGACAGACAAACAGTGAGATACAACTTCGTGGAGATTTTACTATAAATCCATTTAAAACGCAATATTTCGTTACGCATGCGTAGCCATTGCCTATCTAGTCTTTAACTCAGGCTCATCGGCTTGTCATAGTTTATGGTGACCTATTTGTTTGCCTTTGTTATGCGGGTGAACTACGCTTAGAAACCGGTAGTCAGAGGAGGTGGGGGAGGGAGAAGAGGATCAGGAATGTGGGGCGGGGGGGGCGGTGGGAGGGTACGGGTGGACGGCATTCTCTTTTATTCCAAGACTAAAATTAAAAAAACCCCAAAAAACTTAACTCACCAAAACCAAAACAAAACGCCTCCAAACAGACACAGCTGAGAGACTCAGCGACCAAAAGTTAGACGGTGACTTGTGTCAGTGAAGACGCATAACAAAAGCGGAAGTGACAGCTAATAGTCAATGATTAGAATAAATTGATGACGTAGTACTCAAAAGAAAAGGAGCGTCCTTTTGGTCGTGACGGGTTGGAGAGTTCGTTCGTCATCCAAGACGCGTGTGCACGCGCCGTTGGTACATG
>JAXRKP010001159.1:22500-45000 GCA_037039925.1 Doris montereyensis
ATAATTTTAAGCTCTTTCATCTTCTTTCAACTAAATCTAATGACCATGGGGATCTTCGAATCACGTTTACATTCCAACCCCTTCAGACCAAATCCGATGAACATTGAGATAAAAATGTGTCTACTTCAATTTTAGTTGACCTGTGAACAGATGTCACTTACCAGCCTGATGTTCAGTTGTCTGTGGCAATAAAAAATCAATCAATCTAATGGCAGGTCTCTTGATGTTGACTATTTTCATGTTGAGATAACGGCAGTTGATGAACTATGGAGAATTCGATTTAAAAACTCATGTGAAACTATTGTTTGTGATTCGAGGATGACCACTTTTTGACAGTTTTTGTCTGTGGCAATAAAAAAAATAATTCAATTACGTCCAAATGGATGTAATATATTTGTTTTACAGTTCTTTAAGATGCTTCAAAACCACGTCTTTAAATCTAATGTATATAATACCATGTTACACAGTGGTATTCCATAGTGATATCACAGCTGTTATACATTCAAAAGTTATTGAACCATATACTACAGCTGTTATACAATGGTATTCAAAAGTTATTGAACATAGTGATTGTTATACAATGGTATTCAAAATTGACCATAGTGCATATAATACAGCTGTTATACAATGGTATAAAATAGTCATATGTCTTATTGAACATAGTACATATCTTTAAGCATATAATACACATGTTATCAATGGTGAACATAGACTACAGTGTTATACAATGTATTCAAAAGTTATTGAACATAAACCAGGATTTATGACATTTTGTCGAATGGTAGTCAAAACTATACCAGCTGATGACAAATTTTCGATTGACCGTATACCAAATGTTGTCTGTGATAATCAAAAAATTTTGACCAAAGTGTATACCAGGCTCATGTTACCAAATTCAAAATGGTGTCAAAGTGTAACCAGTACAGATTCATCTGTTACCAAATGACGGCAGTTATGAACAGAATTGACCAAAATGTCTAACGATCCTGTTGCCAAATGATTCAAAGACATACTTTTTGACAGTGTTTTCTGTTGATTTCGTTTGACAAATTTTCTACGAATTGAGGAAAGGTATTCCTATTCGTAGAAAATAAAATCAAATGACAGTTACACCAAATGGATGTAATATGTTACCAAATTGTATTTACAGTTATTTTCTTTCGTGTGCATTGATAACATACAACACAGTGGTATTCAAAAGATATTGTCCAAAGTGTATATAATTACACATGTTACACAGTGGTATTCTAAAGTTATTGAAAATAGTGCATATACTACAGCTGTTATACAATGGTATTCAAAAGTTATTGAACATAGTGCATATACTACATGTTATACAATGGTATTCAAAAGTTATTGAACAAAGTACATATACAAGGCTTGTTATACAATGGTATTCAAAAGTTATTGAACATAGTGCATATACAAGTTGTTATACAATGGTATTCAAAAGTTATTGAACATAGTGCATATAATACAGCTGTTATACAATGGTATTCAAAAGGTATTGAACATAGTGCATATAATGCTCATGTTATACAATGGTATTCAAAAGTTATTGAACATAGTGCATATACAACACATGTTATACAATGGTATTCAAAAGTTATTGAACATAGTACATATACTACAGCTGTTATACAATGGTATTCAAAAGTTATTGAACAAAGTGCATATAATACACATGTTATACAATGGTACTCAAAAGTTATTGAACATAGTGCATATACTACAGCTGTTATACAATGATATTCAAAAGGTATTGAACATGGTGCATTACTACAGCTGTTATACAATGGTATTCAAAAGACATTGACCAAAGTGCATATACTAAGATTTCAGCTGTTATACAATGGTATTCAAAAGTTATTGAACATTGAGTAAAGTGTACTACAGCTGTTACCAAATGATATTCAAAAGACATTGACCAAAGTTCATACAATGCTCATGTTACCAAATGGTATTCAAAAGATTTTGACCAAAGTGTATACCAGGCTCATGTTACCAAATGGTATTCAAAAGACATTGACCAAAGTGTATACCAGGCTCATGTTACCAAATGGTATTCAAAAGACATTGACCAAAGTGCATACATTGCTCATGTTACCAAATGGTATTCAAAAGACATTGACCAAAGTGTATACAAGGCTCATGTTACCAAATGGTATTCAAAAGACATTGACCAAAGTGTATACAAGGCTCATGTTACCAAATGGTATTCAAAAGACATTGACCAAAGTGTATACAAGGCTCATGTTACCAAATGGTATTCAAAAAAGACATTGACCAAAGTGTATACAAGGCTCATGTTACCAAATGGTATTCAAAAGACATTGACCAAAGTGTATACCAGGCTCATGTTGCAAATGGTATTCAAAAGACATTGACCAAAGTGTATACAAGGCTCATGTTACCAAATGGTATTCAAAAGACATTGACCAAAGTGTATACAAGGCTCATGTTACCAAATGGTATTCAAAAGACATTGACCAAAGTGTATACAAGGCTCATGTTACCAAATGGTATTCAAAAGACATTGACCAAAGTGTATACCAGGCTCATGTTACCAAATGGTATTCAAAAGACATTGACCAAAGTGCATGCAAGGCTTATGTTACCAAATGGTATTCAAAAGACATTGACCAAAGTGTATACAAGGCTCATGTTACCAAATGGTATTCAAAAGACATTGACCAAAGTGTATACAAGGCTCATGTTACCAAATGGTATTCAAAAGACATTGACCAAAGTGCATACAATGCTCATGTTACCAAATGGTATTCAAAAGACATTGACCAAAGTGTATACAAGGCTCATGTTACCAAATGGTATTCAAAAGACATGGACCAAAGTGTATACAAGGCTCATGTTACCAAATGGTATTCAAAAGACATTGACCAAAGTGTATACCAGGCTCATGTTACAAAATGGTATTCAAAAGACATTGACCAAAGTGTATACCAGGCTCATGTTACCAAATGGTATTCAAAAGACATTGACCAAAGTGCATGCAAGGCTTATGTTACCAAATGGTATTCAAAAGACATTGACCAAAGTGTATACAAGGCTCATGTTACCAAATGGTATTCAAAAGACATTGACCAAAGTGTATACAAGGCTCATGTTACCAAATGGTATTCAAAAGACATTGACCAAAGTGTATACAAGGCTCATGTTACCAAATGGTATTCAAAAGACATTGACCAAAGTGTATACAAGGCTCATGTTACCAAATGGTATTCAAAAGACATTGACCAAAGTGTATACCAGGCTCATGTTACCAAATGGTATTCAAACGACATTGACCAAAGTGTATACCAGGCTCATGTTACCAAATGGTATTCAAAAGACATTGACCAAAGTGCATGCAAGGCTTATGTTACCAAATGGTATTCAAAAGACATTGACCAAAGTGTATACAAGGCTCATGTTACCAAATGGTATTCAAAAGACATTGACCAAAGTGTATACAAGGCTCATGTTACCAAATGGTATTCAAAAGACATTGACCAAAGTGCATGCAAGGCTTATGTTACCAAATGGTATTCAAAAGACATTGACCAAAGTGTATACAAGGCTCATGTTACCAAATGGTATTCAAAAGACATTGACCAAAGTGTATACCAGGCTCATGTTACCAAATGGTATTCAAAAGACATTGACCAAAGTGCATACAATGCTCATGTTACCAAATGGTATTCAAAAGACATTGACCAAAGTGTATACAAGGCTCATGTTACCAAATGGTATTCAAAAGACATTGACCAAAGTGTATACCAGGCTCATGTTACCAAATGGTATTCAAAAACATTGACCAAACTGCACACAATATACTTCTTGCACCAAATGGTATTCAAAAACATTGACCAAACTGCACACAATATACTTCTTGCACAGTGGTATTCCAAAAACATTGACCAAACTGCACACAATATGACCAAACGTTTTGCGCAGTGGTATTCAAAAGACATTGACCAAACTGCACGCAATATAGGTCTTGCACAGTGGTATTCAAAAGACATTGACCAAACTGCACACAATATACGTCTTGCACAGTGGTATTCAAAAGACATTGACCAAAGTGTATTCAAAAGACATTGACCAAACTGCACGCAATATACGTCTTGCACAGTGGTATTCAAACGACATTGACCAAACTGCACACATACAATGCACATGTTACACACGGGTATTCACAGCATATTGTTAGACAGCTGATGTTCGAAACATACTGTCCAATTGGTAAACATACTACACAAGTTACACAGTGATGTCTAAACATACTGAGCAAAGGTAAACACACTAAACAAGTTACACAGTGATGTTCGAAATATACTGAACAGGGTGCATACACTATACACGTTACATAGGGATGATCAAAACATACTCACCAAGGTATATACACGACACAAGTTGAACAGTGATATTCGAAATATACTGACCCTGGTCCATACAGTATACAAGTTACACAGTCATGTTTGAAATATACTGACCATGGTTCATACAGTATACAAGTTACACAGTGATGTTTGAAATATACTGACCAAGCATGTTCAAATGGTATTCAAAAGACATTAGACATGCACTACTCAAGTTACACAGTGATGTTCAAATTATACTGACAAATGTAAACACACTACACAAGTTACACAGTGATGTTCAAATTATACTGACAAATGTAAACACACTACACAAGTTACACAGCGATGTTTGAAATATACTAACAAATGTAAACACACTACACAAGTTACACAGTGATATTCAAATTATACTGACAAATGTAAACACACTACACAAGTTACACAGTGATGTTCAAATTATACTGACAAAAGTAAACACACTACACAAGTTACACAGTGATGTTCAAATTATACTGACAAATGTAAACACACTACACAAGTTACACAGTGATGTTCAAATTATACTGACAAGGGTAAACACACTACACAAGTTACACAGTGATGTTCAAATTATACTGACAAGGGTAAACACACTACACAAGTTACACAGTAATGTTCAAATTATACTGACAAGGGTAAACACACTACACAAGTTACACAGTGATGTTCAAATTATACCGACCACAGTGATTACACTATGCAAGTTATACAGTTATATATTAAAAGTATAGTATGCTAGCCAAGGTGCCTACACTGTAAAAGTTACACAGCAATATTAAAAATATAGTGATAAAGATACATACACTACACAATTTACACAATAATATTAGAAATATAGTGATAAAGGTATATACACTATAACAATTACACAGTAATATTAAAAATATACTGATAAAGGTAAATATACTACACAAGTTACACAGTGATATTCAAAATGTGCTTATTTTTACACAGTGATATTAAACGTATACTGATCAAGGCACATACACTATACAAGTTACACACTGATGTTCAAAATTTACTAACCAAGATAAATACACTACACAAGTTCTATAGATATATTTTATCACATACTGACAAAGATACATACACTACACAAGTTCTACAGTGATGTTTTATCACATACTGACAAAGATACATACACTACACAAGTTCTACAGTGATGTTTTATCACATACTGACCAAGATACATATACTACACAAGTTCTACAGTGATATTTTATCACATACTGACAAAGATACATACACTACACAAGTTATATAGTGACATTTTATCACATACTGACCAAGATACATACACTACACAAGTTCTATTGTGACATTGTATCACATACTGACCAAGATACATACACTACACAAGTTCTACAGTGATATTTTATCACATACTGACAAAGATACATACACTACACAAGTTCTATAGTGACATTGTATCACATACTGACAAAGATACATACACTACACAAGTTCTACAGTGATATTTTATCACATACTGACCAAGATACATACACTACACAAGTTCTACAGTGATATTTTATCACATACTGACAAAGATACATACACTACACAAGTTCTACAGTGATATTTTATCACATACTGACCAAGATACATACACTACACAAGTTCTACAGTGATATTTTATCACATACTGACAAAGATACATACACTACACAAGTTCTACAGTGATATTTTATCACATACTGACAAAGATACATACACTACACAAGTTCTACAGTGACATTTTATCACATACTGGACCAAGATACATACACTACACAAGTTCTACAGTGATGTTTTATCACATACTGACAAAGATACATACACTACACAAGTTCTATAGTGATATTTTATCACATACTGACCAAAGATACATACACTACACAAGTTCTACAGTGATATTTTATCACATACTGGTCAAGGTACACACATATACAAGTTCTATAGTGACATATCACATACTGACCAAGACATACAGTTCCACAGTGATATTTTATATACTGACCAAGATACATTCACTACACAAGTTCTACAGTGATATTTTATCACATACTGACCAAGATACATACACTACACAAGTTCTACAGTGATATTTTATCACATACTGACAAAGATACATACACTACACAAGTTACACAGTGATATTTTATCATATACTGACCAAGGTACATACACTACACAAGTTACACAATGATATTTTATCACATTGACCAACGCACATACACTACACAAGTTCTACAGTGATATTTTATCACATACTGTTAAAAACACAAGGTACATACACTACACAAGTTACACAATGATATTTAACACATACTGACCTAGGTACATACACTACACAAGTTACAGTGATATTTTATGACATACTGACCAAGGTAAATGCACTGACACAATGTAAATTCCACAGTGATATTTAAGTTATACTGACAAAGATACATTCACTACACAAGTTACAAAGTGATATTAAAATATACTAATGTATATGACAAATGTAAAATATATTGACAAATGTAAATATACAAGGATATTACAATATACTGACAAATGTAAATATACACAAGTTAGACAGTGATATTTAAAATATACTGACAAATGTAAATATACTCACAAGTTACACAGTGATATTAAAATATACTGACAAATGTAAATACACTACACAAGTTACACGGTGATATTTAAAACATACTGACCAATGTAAATATACTAAAGTTAGACGGTGATATTAATATACTGTGGTACATACACTACACAAGTTACACAATGATAAAAATATACTGACAAATGTACATACTACACAAGTTACACAGTGATATTAAAATACACAATGACCAATGTACATATACTCACAAGTCCCAAAGTGCTATTAAAATATACTGACAAATGTAAATATACTCACAAGTTAGACAGTGATATCAAAAACATACTGACAAATGTAAATACACTCACAAGTTACTCACAGTGATATTAAGATATACTGACAAATGTAAATATACTACACAAGTTAGACAGTGATATTAAAATATACTGACAAATGTAAATATACTCACAAGTTAGACAGTGATATTAAAATATACTGACAAATGTAAATATACTCACAAGTTACACAGTGATATTAAAATATACTGACAAATGTACATATACTACACAAGTTAAAGTGATATTAAAATATACTGACCAATGTAAATATACTACACAAGTTAAACAGTGATATTAAAATATACTGACAAATGTAAATATACTCACAAGTTAGACAGTGATATTAAAATATACTGACCAATGTAAATATACTCACAAGTTACACAGTGATATTAAAATATACTGACAAATGTAAATATACTCACAAGTTACACAGTGGTATTAAAATATACTGACCAATGTACATATACTACACAAGTTACACAGTGATATTAAAATACTGACCAATGTATGACCAATGTATCAAAAACATACTACACAAGTTACACAGTGGTATTATAAACATAGTGACCAATGTCCATATACTACACAAGTTACACAGTGGTATTATAAACATAGTGACCAATGTCCATATACTACACAAGTTACACAGTGGTATTAAAACATAGTGACCAATGTACATATACTACACAAGTTACACAGTGGTATTATAAACATAGTGACCAATGTCCATATACTACACAAGTTACACAGTGGTATTAAAATATACTGACCAATGTCCATATACTACACAAGTTACACAGTGGATATTATAAACATAGTGACCAATGTCCATATACTACACAAGTTACACAGTGATATCAAAAACATACTGACCAATGTACATATACTACACAAGTTACACAGTGATATCAAAAACATACTGACCAATGTACATATACTACACAAGTTACACAGTGATATCAAAAACATACTGACCAATGTACATATACTAAACAAGTTACACAGTGATATCAAAAACATACTGACCAATGTACATATACTACACAAGTTACACAGTGATATCAAAAACACTGACCAATGTACATATAGTAGACAAGTCCCACAGTGATATCAAAAACACTGACCAATGTACATGTACTAAACAGTCCCACAGTGATATTGAAAACACACTGACCAATGTATATATACTACACAAGTCCTGCAGTGATATCAAAAACATACTGACCAATGTACATATAGTAGACAAGTTACACAGTGATATTAAAAACATACTGACTAATGTACATATACTACACAAGTCCAACAGTGATATTAAAAACATACTGACCAATGTATGTATGCTACAGAATTACACAGTGATACTAAGAACATAGTGACCAATGTACATATACCACACAAGTTGCATAGTGATATTAAAAACATACTACCCCAGGTACATACACTACACAAGTTCCACAGTGATATCAAAAGATACTGACCAATGTACATATATCACACAAATACCACCGTGATATTAAAACATGTTGACCAATGTTCATATACCACACAAGTCCCACACTGGTATTAAAAGCACACTGACCGATGTGCATACACTACACAAGTGGCACACTGATATTTAACACAGTGACCAATGTACATTTACTACACAAGTTACACATCATCATTCCTTTTCAACCCTATGCCAGGGCTTAGGCCACGAACAACATACTTCTAATTTTTCCTTTTTTTGGGAATAACTTGATAAAATCCTTCTACAAAAGACCTCTGTTCAAGTCATCCTCCACTAACCTTCTCCAGGTTAATCGTGGCCTATCCCTAATCTTCTGCACCTGTGGGTTCCACTGAGGGGCATACCTTGTAGTACTTATCTGAGTTTTTTCTGAGGGTATGTCCTATCCAGTTTCATCTTCGTTGTTCTATTTCTTCTGTTATTGGTTTCTGCGCTGTGTTTCCCCAGAGTGTTTCATTTTGAATTTTATCTGACCACTGAATCTGAAATATTTTCCTAAGGCAAATGTTGACAAATGTCTGAAGTTTCTGCTCCATGTCTTAGAGGGGCTCCAGGTCTCACACTCATATATCAGTACCGATTTGACATTGGAGTTAAAAAGTCTACAGTTTCTTCTAAGTGGTGATGGTGCCGTCTTTCCAGATCTTGTTTAAGTTCCTGAATGCTATTCTTGATTTTCCAATCCTTGTCTTCATATCTGCAGTTTTTCCCCCTTCATTATCCACTACATTTCCAAGATAGGTAAAGTTGTCTACTATTTCCATAGTGATTGGTTCAGAGCTTGCTGTTTGCAATTTTAGTATCTTGATTTTTTGGGGATCTATTCCGACGCCAATATAATTGGTTAATTCTGAAAGACTTGTCATTTTACTCTGCATCTGCAAGTGATTGTTAGATAGTAGTGTCAGGTCGTCTGCAAAGTCAAGACCATCTAGATGGGTCCATAGTGTCCACTGAATGCCATTTCTTCTTCCTGCTGTTGTTATTTCATAAGCCAGTCAATTGCCAGAATAAAGGTGCATTGTGACTGTAGGCAACCGTGTCTTACACCTGTTTTTTTATTATCTCAAAGCTGTCGGTAAGTTGTCCATCACGTAAATCCTGCAATTTGTGATTGTACATCTCTTTTGTTAGATTGCCTATTTTCTGGGGTATACCATAGTGCCTCATGATTTTCCATGAGGTGGCCCTATCAACACTCAAATGCTTTTCCATAATCAACAACGTTTATTATCATTGATGAGTTCATTTCAACAAACTGTTTAATGATGATTCTTAAGGTTGCAATCTGGTCTGTACAAGAGCGGTATTTCCGAAGCCTGTCTGCTGATCTGTGAGGTTTTCATCTGTGGCATCCTTGATCCTTTCTAATAAAACGTGTTAAAACCTTATTTCGGATGGAGAGAGAGGTATTCCTCTGCTTAGACCCCCTTTCATCAACAATTTTACAAGATGTCATTTTTTACAAACTTTTGGGAGCTGCTCTTCATTTCACACCTTTTCAAACAATCCATGTAAAATATTAACTGTTATAGATATGTCTGTTTTCAATGCTTCTGGTGGTAGAGAATCTGGGCCTGCTGCCTTGGTCGTATGGAGTTTAGCTATAGCTTTTGCAATCTCTTATCGTGTAAGTGGTCCATAACTGATAGAGAGATTTGTTCTTGCAGGCATGATGTCTGGTGGGTTTTCAAGGGTGATCAGTTAACAAGATGTTCAAATGTTCCATCAATCATTTTTTCTGTGTTTTCTTGTAAAAAATATGGTCGACATTGTTATACTTTGCTGGTACAGCTGTTGGACAGCCTTCAACTGCTAACAGTTTTGCTGTTACACAGTGATATTTAAAACATACTGATCATGGTATATGCATTACACAGGTTATACAATGATGTTCAAAATATTCTCACCAAGGAACATACACTACACAAGTTAGAGAGTGATATTCAAATCATATTCACCAAGGAACATACACTACACAAGTTAGAGAGTGATATTCAAATCATATTCATCAAGGTACATACACTACACAAGTTACATAGTGATATTCAAATCATATTCACCAAGGTACATACATTACACAAGTTACAGAGTGATATTCAAATCATATTCACCAAGGTACATACACTACACAAGTTACAGAGGATATTCACATCATATTAAGTTACATAGTGATATTCAAATCATATTCACCACGATACATACACTACACAAGTTACAGAGTGATATTCAAATCATATTCACCAAGATACATACACTACACAAGTTACAGAGTGATATTCAAATCATATTCACCAAGATACATACACTACACAAGTTACAGAGTGTTATTCAAATCATATTAAGTTACATAGTGATATTCAAATCATATTACACTACACAGTTACATAGTGATATTCAAATCATATTAAGTTACATAGTGATATTCAAATCATATTAAGTTACATAATGATATTCAAATCATATTCACCAAGGTACATACATTACACAAGTTACAGATGTTTCAAATCATATTAAGTTACATAGTGATATTCAAATCATATTCACCAAGGTACATACACTACACAAGTTACAGAGTGATATTCAAATCATATTAAGTTACATAGTGATATTCAAATCATATTCACCAAGATACATACATTACACAAGTTACAGAGTGATATTCAAATCATATTAAGTGATATTACATAGTGATATTCAAATCATATTCAAATCATATTAAGTTACAAGTGATATTCAAATCATACATTACACAAGTTACAGAGTGTTATTCAAATCATATTCACCAAGGTACATACACTACACAAGTTACATAGTGATATTCAAATCATATTCACCAAGGTACATACATTACACAAGTTACAGAGTGATATTCAAATCATATTAAGTTACACAGTGATATTCAAATCATATTCACCAAGGCACATATACTACACACGTTACACAGTGATAGTTGAATCGTATTCACCAAGATACATACACTACCCAAGCTACACAGTGATGTTCAAATCATATTCATCAAGTCCATACACTACATAAGTTACACAGTGATATTCAAATCATATTCACCAAGATACCTACACTTCAAAATCACACAGTGATGTTCAAATCATATTCACCAAGGTACATACACTACACAAGTTACATAGTGATATTCAAATCGTATTCACCAAGATACCTACACTTCACAAATCACACAGTGATGTTCAAATCATATTCACCAAGGTACATACACTACACAAGTTACATAGTGATGTTCAAATCATATTCACTAACGTACATACACTACACAAGTTACACAGTGATGTTCAAATCATATTCACTAACGTACATACACTACACAAGTTACACAGTGATGTTCAAATCATATTCACCAAGGTACATACACTACACAAGTTACATAGTGATATTCAAATCATATTCACCAACGTACATACACTACACAAGTTACACAGTGATGTTCAAATCATATTAACCAACGTACATACACTACAGAGTGATATTCAAATCATATTTACCAAGGTACATACACTACACAAGTTACAGAGTGATATTCAAATCATATTTACCAACGTACATAAACTACACAAGCTACATAGTGATATTCAAATCATATTCACCAACGTACATACACTACAAAAGTTACAGAGTGATATTCAAATCATATTTACCAACGTAGATAAACTACACAAGCTACATAGTGATATTCAAATCATAATTACCAACGTACATACACTACAAAAGTTACAGAGTGATATTCAAATCATATTCAACAAGGTACTTACACTACACAAGTTACAGAGTGATATTCAAATCATATTCACGAAGGTACATACACTACACAAGTTACAGAGTGATATTCAAATCATATTTACACTGATACCTACACTACACAAGTTAGACAGTGATGTTCAAATCATATTTACACGGATACCTACACTACACACGTTAGACAGTGATGTTCAAATCATATTTACACTGATACCTACACTACACAAGTTAGGCAGTTATATTCAAATCATATTCACCAAGATACATACACTACACAAGTTACATAGTGATATTCAAATCATATTTACACTGATACCTACACTACAAAAGCTACACAGGGATATTCAAATCATATACACCAAGGTACGTACACTACACAAGTTAGACATTGTAGTTCAAATCATAATCACTAACACACATACACTACACAAGTTACATAGTGATATTCAAATCATATTCACTAAGGTACATACACTACACAAGTTACATGGTGATATTCAAATCATACTCACCAAGGTATATACATTACACAGGTTACATGGTGATATTCAAATCATACTCACTAACGCACATACACTACACAAGTTACATAGTGATATTCAAATCATATTCACTAAGGTACATACACTACACAAGTTACATAGTGATATTCAAATCATACTCACCAAGGTATATACATTACACAAAGTTACATGGTGATATTCAAATCATATTCACCAAGGTATATATACTACACAAGTTAGAGAGTGATATTCAAATCATAGTCACCAAGGTATATACACTACACAAGTTAGAGAGTGATATTCAAATCATATTCATTAACATACCTACACTACACAAGTTACACAGTGATATTCAAATCATATTCACCAACGTAACTACACTACAAAAGTTGCATAGTGATATTCAAATCATATCGACCAAGGTATATACACTACACAAGTGACATAGTGATATTCAAATCATATTCACCAAGGTATATACACTACACAAGTTACATAGTGATATTCAAATCATATTCACCAAGGTACATACACGACACAAGTTATAAAATGATATTCATATCATATTCATTAACGTACCTATACTACACAAGTTACACAGTGATATTCATATCATATTCACTAACGTACCTATACTACACAAGTTACATAATGATATTCATATCATATTCACTAATGTACCTATACTACACACGTTATACTGTGATATTCATATCATATTCACTAACGTACCTATACTACACACGTTACACTGTGATATTCATATCATATTCACTAACGTACCTACATACACGAGTTACACAGTGATATTCATGTTATATTCATATCATATTCACTAACGTACCTATACTACATATTTTTATACAGTGGTATTCAAGTTATAATGACCAAAGTACATACACTACACATTTTATACAGTGGTATTCAAGTTATAATGACTAAAGTACATATACTACACATTTTATACAGTGGTATTCAAGTTATAATGACCAAAGTACATACACTACACATTTTATACAGTGGTATTCAAGTTATAATGACCAAAGTACATACACTACACATTTTATACAGTGGTATTCAAGTTATAATGACCAAAGTACATACACTACACATTTTATACAGTGGTATTCAAGTTATAATGACCAAAGTACATACACTACACATTTTATACAGTGATATTCAAGTTATACTTAATGACCAAAGTACATACACTACACATTTTATACAGTGGTATTCAAGTTATAATGACCAAAGTACATACACTACACATTTTATACAGTGGTATTCAAGTTATACTGACCAAAGTACATACACTACACATTTTATACAGTGGTATTCAAGTTATACTGACCAAAGTACATACACTACACATTTTATACAGTGGTATTCAAGTTATAATGACCAAAGTACATACACTACACATTTTATACAGTGGTATTCAAGTTATACTGACCAAAGTACATGCACTACACATTTTATACAGTGGTATTCAAGTTATAATGACCAAGGTTCATATACTTCTCATTTTACACAGTGATATTCAAGTTATACTGATCAAGGTACATACACTAACCATTTTACACAGTGATATTCAAATTATAATGAGTAAGGTACATACACTACACATTTTACGGAGTTATATTCAAGTTATACTGACCAAAGTACATACACTACACATTTTATACAGTGGTATTCAAGTTATAATGACCAAGGTACATACACTACATATTTTAGACAGTGACGTTTAAGTAATTATGACCAAGGTGCATACATTACACATTTTAGGCAGTGACTTTTAAGTTATAATGAACAAGGTACATACACTACACATTTTACAGAGGAATATTCAAGTTGTAATGACCACGGTACATACACTACATATTTTACAGAGTGATATTCAAGTTATAATGACCAAGGTACATACACTACATATTTTACACAGTGATATTCAAGTTATAATGACAAGGTACACACACTACACATTTTACACAGTGATATTCAAGTTATAATGACCACGGTACATACACTTGAGATGACTCATGATATTACAAATATATTAAAGTTGTCACTAACTGCAGTCATGCTAGTTATCACACGTTACTGACACAACGCTATTATGTTGTGTATACTAGTATGCCAGTTGACATACTGGATTGTGACACATGTTTACACACACACACACACACACACACACATATACATGCATCCACCCACACCGACCTATATATATATACATATACATATATATATATATATATATATATATATATATATATATATATATACACACACATACACACATTATATATACGCACACGTACACATTCATGCCCCACATACACCCACGTTTATATACACGTACATATACAAACGGACACAGACACACACTTACACATATATGCTCAGGAATACATGCACCTATTGCTGTGCATATTCCATCAATCAATGAAACATCCGAAGGAAGGGGACATAGGTGGTTAGGAGGTAGGAAGACTGCCTCCAGGACCAAAAGGTTCAGGATTCAAATCCCATCTTTGATATGCACATCTTTC
The DNA here is from genome assembly GCA_037039925.1 of Doris montereyensis. Classification (NCBI taxonomy): domain Eukaryota; kingdom Metazoa; phylum Mollusca; class Gastropoda; order Nudibranchia; family Dorididae; genus Doris; species Doris montereyensis. Next base: position 38,150 of record JAXRKP010001159.1, read on the forward strand.
ATGTACAATTTGTTCCAATATCAACCCCCTATCTTGATCACATTAATGTTGGATGTGATGTTCCCAACAACCGATAAAACTTCTTCGATGCCTTGAAAAGCCAAGAGGGCCAGGCTGATCCCATTTTCGGTAGCGTAAAGCAGTACAAGCATATATAAAACCATACCCGCCTTTGTTCTGAACAGAAAATCAGACAGGTAATTTATCGCAAGTTTTTCTCCTAGTGATCGGGGGGGGGGGGGGGGGCTCAGTACTCCGGGGCAAAGTGTCAGCCTCTCAAACAAAATGTAGTGTGTTCGAGCCCCGCCAGCGGTCGACAAATTTTATCGAGTTTTTTGGGAACAAAATCTACACCCTGGTCCAAGTAGGTGGATCGACATCTTGGCCTAACGTAGACGGAGGATAAAAATGAGGTCATGTGTGCAGTTCATAATACTGTGCCCGTTAAAGATCCCTTGGTTGTTTACATGGCATCAAGTACCAGTTCAAATCTGACTGAATGCAGCCAGTACCAGTTCGAATCTGACTGAATGTAGTCAGTACCAGTTCAAATCTCACTAAATGCAGCCAGTACCAGTTCAAATCTGACTAAATACAGCCAGTACCAGTTCAAATCTGACTGAATGCAGCCAGTACCAGTTCGAATATGACTGAATGCACCAGTACCAGTTCGAATCTGACTGAATGCAGCCAGTGCCAGTTCAAATATGACTGAATGCACCAACCAGTTCAAATATGACTGAATGCACCAGTACCAGTTCAAATATGACTGAATGACTACCAGAATGACTGAATGCACCAGTACCAGTTCGAATCTGACTGAATGCAGCCAGTGCCAGTTCAAATCTGACTGAATGCACCAGTACCAGTTCAAATCTGACTGAATGCACCAGTACCAGTTCAAATGACTGAATGCACCAGTACCAGTTCAAATCTGACTGAATGCACCAGTACCAGTTCAAATCTGACTGAATGCACCAGTACCAGTTCAAATCTGACTGAATGCACCAGTACCAGTTCAAATCTGACTGAATGCACCAGTACCAGTTCAAATCTGACTGAATGCACCAGTACCAGTTCAAATCTGACTGAATGCACCAGTACCACAAATCTGATTGAATTACCAGTTTGAATCTGACTGAATGCACCAGTACCAGTTCAAATCTGACTGAATGCACCAGTACCAGTTCAAATCTGACTGAATGTACCAGTACCAGTTCAAATCTGACTGAATGCACCAGTACCAGTTCAAATCTGATTGAATGCACCAGTACCAGTTTGAATCTGACTGAATGCACCAGTACCAGTTCAAATCTGACTGAATGCACCAGTACCAGTTCAAATCTGACTGAATGTACCAGTGACCAATACCAGTTCAAATCTGACTGAATGCACCAGTACCAGTTGAATCTGACTGAATGCACCAGTACCAGTTCAAATCTGACTGAATACACCAGTACCAGTTCAAATCTGACTGAATGCACCAGTACCAGTTCGAATCTGACTGAATGCAGCCATACCAGTTCAAATCTGACTGAATGCACCAGTACCAGTTCAAATCTGACTGAATGCACCAGTACAAATCTGACTGAATGCACCAGTACCAGTTCAAATCTGACTGAATGCACCAGTACCAGTTCAAATGACTGAATGCACCAGTACCAGTTCAAATCTGACTGAATGCACCAGTACCAGTTCAAATCTGACTGAATGCACCAGTACCAGTTCAAATCTGACTGAATGCACCAGTACCAGTTCAAATCTGATGACTGAATGCACCAGTACCAGTTCGAATCTGACTGAATGCACCAGTACCAGTTCAAATCTGACTGAATGAGTACCAGTTCAAATGCACCAGTACCAGTTCAAATCTGACTGAATGCAGCCAACTAGTTACCAGTTCAAATATGACTGAATGCACCAGTACCAGTTCAAATCTGACTGACTGATGACTGAATGCACCAGTACCAGTTCAAATCTGACTGAATGCACCAGTACCAGTTCAAATCTGACTGAATGCAGCCAGTACCAGTTCAAATATGACTGAATGCACCAGTACCAGTTCAAATCTGACTGAATGCAGCCAGTACCAGTTCAAATATGACTGAATGCAGCCAGTACCAGTTCAAATATGACTGAATGCACCAGTACCAGTTCAATCTGACTGAATGCAGTCAGTGCCAGTTCAAATCTGACTGAATGCAGCCAGTACCAGTTCAAATCTGACTGAATGCAGTACCAGTTCAAATATGACTGAATGAATCTGACTGAATGCAGCCAGTGCCAGTTCGAATCTGATTGAATGCAGCCAGTACCAGTTCGAATCTGACTGAATGCAGCCAGTGCCAGTTCGAATCTGATTGAATGCAGCCAGTACCAGTTCGAATCTGACTGAATGCAGCCAGTACCAGTTCGAATCTGACTGAATGCAGCCAGTACCAGTTCAAATCTGACTGAATAAAGTTCGAATCTGACTGAATGCAGCCAGTACCAGTTTGAATGACTGACTGAATGCACCAGTACCAGTTCAAATGACTGAATGAACCAGTGCCAGTTCAAATCTGACTGAATGCAGCCAGTACCAGTTCAAATCTGAATGACTGAATGCAGCCAGTACCAGTTGAATCTGACTGAATGAACCAGTGCCAGTTCAAATCTGACTGAATGCACCAGTACCAGTTTGAATCTGACTGAATGCAGCCAGTGCCAGTTTGAATCTGATTGAATGCAGACTGATTGAATGCACCAGTGCCAGTTTGAATCTGACTGAATGAACCAGTACCAGTTTGAATCTGACTGAATGAACCAGTGCCAGTTTGAATCTGACTGAATGAACCAGTACCAGTTTGAATCTGACTGAATGAACCAGTACCAGTTCAAATCTGACTGAATGAACCAGTACCAGTTCGAATCTGACTGAATGAACCAGTGCCAGTTCGAATCTGACTGAATGAACCAGTACCAGTTCGAATCTGACTGAATGCAGCAGTACCAGTTTGAATCTGACTGAATGCACCAGTACCAGTTCGAATCTGACTGAATGAACCAGTACCAGTTCGAATCTGACTGAATGAACCAGTACCAGTTTGAATCTGACTGAATGCAGCCAGTACCAGTTCGAATCTGACTGAATGAACCACTACCAGTTTGAATCTGACTGAATGCACCAGTACCAGTTGGAATCTGACTGAATGCAGCCAGTAACATTTCGAATCTGACTGAATGCACCAGTAACATTTCGAATCTGACTGAATGCAGCAGTACCAGTTGGAATCTGACTGAATGCAGCCAGTACCAATTCGAATCTGACTGAATGCAGCCAGTACCAGTTCAAATATAACTGAATGCACCAGTACCAGCTTGAATCTGACTGAATGCACCAGTACCAGTTGGAATCTGACTGAATGCAGCAGTACCAGTTGGAATCTGACTGAATGCACCAGTACCAGTTTGAATCTGACTGAATGCAGCCAGTACCAGTTGGAATATGACTGAATGCAGCCAGTAACATTTCGAATCTGACTGAATGCAGCAGTACCAGTTCGAATCTGACTGAATGCAGCCAGTACCAGTTCAAATCTGACTGAATGCAGAGGAAAATGTGCAGCGTGTCATATTGCATGGCATAATGCCAGAACAAAGGAAAGTAGGATTTGAACTAAGACCTTATGGTATCATCATGCTTCATCATCTACTCCTGGACCAGTGCCGCCGTCATTGATACACAGCGACATTGAAAATTTAAGATCTTCTGCAAAAAGTCTAAATGTGATATACAGTGCAGTTCCCGAAGGGTTATGGAGGGAAAGGTCAAAGTGTCCACTCAAATTCCAAAGCCACCCAAGGTTAATCCTTATTGTTATAGCCTTCAAACAAACAAACAAACAAACAAACAAACAAACAAACAACAGACACACAAACATATACACACAAATCAGAAACGGAACTAAGGTGCAAACAGATAGTTCTTTGAATTCATGGGTGGATCACCCCACCGCTAGGAAAACTGAATCAAATATCTAGTCCTATTGAAGGTGATCGAAATCTTGGAGCTCCATTACAAATCTCATGCATGTTTTTTTTATGAAAAGCTGTTAAGGTCAACTTTTTGCAAAGAGAGCATATACAAATTTGAGATCACCATTGGTGGTATCAGTGGCCTAGCAGTTAGGCTGTCGTATTTGGGACCATGAGGTTTTTGGTTCGAATCCTAGCAACGCTAGGCCCCTATGAAAGACACATTACACGAATTTTCCCACTCGATCCAGCTGCAATTGGGTACCAGCATCAGCTTGGGATTAAAACCTGTGATAAACTAATGTTCTGCCCAGGAAGTGATTATTATCAGCTGTTTCGCTTCAGGCTACAGAAATCGGGATAATCCTGATATATGGGCTGTTATGGACTTTAAAAAACTTTACTCACTATTGGTGAAAGAAGAGGAACACATGAACGAACAGCCAGATAAACAGACAGGCAACGTATAGAAAATAAGACAAATACCGAAGGATAAACATAGAATAGGGACAGAGTTGGAGAAGCTAACATTTAAATATGAAAAGGAAAAAAATGACTTATCATGACAAGAACAAATCATGAAACTCAAACATTATAATATACGAATCAGTCAAAGAAACAAACCCATAACTGGCGAACTAATTGAGAAAAGAAAAATTAAATTTTGTTTGAGAAGATAAAAATCCCCATCGTTGGCCCCTCAACTCAAATGTTCATGTCCATCTGTGGCATGTTTTATCTTTGACCAGCATGCACATCTTATGTAGCCTTCAAGTACATACTGCATTCTAATGGCAGTTGGGAAAATGAAAGTAAAGCATTCTAATGGCGGATTGGGAAAAATAAAAATAAAGCATTCTAATGGCAGATTGGGAAAATCAAAATAAAGCATTCTAATGGCGGATTGGGAAAATCAAAATAAAGAGCATTCTAATGGCGGATTGGGAAAATCAAAATAGAGCATTCTAATGGCGGATTGGGAAAATCAAAATAGAGCATTCTAATGGCAGATTGGGAAAATCAAAATAAAGCATTCTAATGGCAGATTGAGGAAAATCAAAATGATGAATTCTAATGGCAGATTGGGAAAATCAAAATGATGAATTCTAATGGCAGATTGGGAAAATCAAAATAATGAAGTAGAACACAACGGAAAGGATACGTGCCTCTAAAATGACACCAAGAAGTCAATAGCTTTACCAAGAAGTCAATAGCTTTACCAAGACGTCAATAGCTTTACCAAGACGTCAATAGCTTTACCAAGACGTCAATAGCTTTACCAAGACGTCAATAGCTTTACCAAGACGTCAATAGCTTTACCAAGAAGTCAATAGCTTTACCAAGAAGTCAATAGCTTTACCAAGAAGTCAATAGCTTTACCAAGAAGTCAATAGCTTTACAAGAAGTCAATAGCTTTACCAAGAAGTCAATAGCTTTACCAAGAAGTCAATAGCTTTACCAAGAAGTCAATAGCTTTAACAAGAAGTCAATAGCTTTATCAAGAAGTCAAGAAGTCAATATCTTTATCTTTACCAAGACGTCAATAGCTTTACCAAGAAGTCAATATCTTTATCTTTACCAAGAAGTCAATAGCTTTACCAAGAAGTCAATAGCTTCAACAAGAAGTCAATAGCTTTACCAAGAAGTCAATAGCTTTACCAAGAAGTCAATAGCTTTACCAAGAAGTCAATAGCTTCACCAAGACGTCAATAGCTTTACCAAGAAGTCAATAGCTTTACCAAGACGTCAATAGCTTCACCAAGAAGTCAATAGCTTTACCAAGAAGTCAATAGCTTTATCAAGAAGTCAATAGCTTTACCAAGAAGTCAATAGCTTTATCAAGTCAATAGCTTTATGTGGGATGATAATAAATCGGTGACAAACTTTGTGACATTTCAATTGAAAATGTTTATGTCATCTGCTGGGGATCATAATAATTCGGTAACAAACTTTGTGACATTTCAAACAAAGACTTCCACAGGAAGCTACCACCCAGATGCAATTGAAATCACAGTTTAAGGACATGAGTGTCTGGAGTAGCCAATGGAATAAGCCGTGTTGTGAGCAGAGTGGGCGAATTAGTGGATGGTAGAAGATGTAAAGTTTGCGATGATACAAAGAGAAGATGAGACAAGAGTGGATGGATGATGTGATAAAGGGCATAGGGGTGGGGGTGGGGAGGGGGTAGGGAGTTGGGGTAACGAGATACACGAGGTTTGAAGACAATTGAAAATCAAGGCAGATGGGTTGGCAGAGTGCGAGAGTCCGTCTTCTTCCTTTCATTCGGACGGATGTCCTGCATCTTGTCTACATCTCCACACCCACTTCTCATCCTTCTCCTCCTCCTCCTCCTCCTCCTCCTGCCTCAAGCACTCTCACAGATTTGCCTTATGTCATGTTTGAGATAAAAACGTACAAATCCTTTAGCCAACGCAGCCTCCGACCACCACCCTTCCAAACACAAAAATAAAAACAAATCAGAGCAACAAATATTGGAATATTACAAATCCCAAGTCGTCTCTGACCCATATGCTCTGTGAGAAACATCTGATGACTGTTAACACAAAGGACATGGAACATGCTTAAATCTGGCTGGCGCATTTTGGACATATCGACTTCTATTCTTTATCTTAAGATGCAACGGGCTACACTTAGCTGATGAAAAATTCAAATTTATGAGAAGTCATATAAAGGAAACAAAACACCGATGTGGCGTGAGGGAAGGGGGTACCGATGTGGCGTGGGGGAAGGGGGCTGTTTGGATATTTGTGTGCCCTCAAGGCCATGTCATCGTCTAGATGCACGTTTCAGATTAAGCCAATCAGAGGGCAAAA
>JAXRKP010001159.1:50000-57500 GCA_037039925.1 Doris montereyensis
AGAGACGGAGACAGACAGACAGACAAACAGAGAGAGACATAAAGACAAACAGACAGATACAGAGAGAGAGAGAGAGAGAGAGAGAGAGAGAGAGAGAGAGAGAGAGAGAGAGAGAGAGAGAGAGAGAGAGAGAGAGAGAGAGAGAGAGAGAGAGAGAGAGAGAGAGAGAGAGAGAGAGAGAGAGAGAGAGAGAGAGAGAGAGAGAGAGAGAAAGAGAGAGAGAGAGAGAGAGAGGGAAAGAGAGACAGACAGACAGACAGACAAACAGACAGACAGTCAGACAGAGACAGAGAGACAGACAGACAGAGCCATTGACAGACAGACAGAGACAGAGACAGACAGACAGACATAGAGATACATAAAGACAAACCGACAGACAGACAGACAGATACAGAGAGAGAGAGAGAGAGAGAGAGAGAGAGAGAGAGAGAGAGAGAGAGAGAGAGAGAGAGAGAGAGAGAGAGAGAGAGAGAGAGAGAGAGAGAGAGAGAGAGAGAGAGAGAGAGAGAGAGAGAGAGAGAGAGAGTCACACACACACACACACAGAAGGACAGACAAACAGACCGACAGACAGACAGACAGAGACAGAGAGAGCGATAGAGACAGAGATAGAGAGAGAAAGCGAGAGAGACAGAGAGGTGATGGGACGGACAGGGTTTGTGTGTGAACTTTAAGGGAAAATAGGCTATAGTTACTTGAAATGGAAGTCTGTGTTGAAACTGAAAACACAGAAGCGGTATAATAATATGAAGAAATTATGGCCACGCGGCGCCTGAACGACTCACTGCAAGGTCGTCAGACATCAATGTCGGTGGCGTCAGCACTCCGACAGGACATGGAACCACAGGAATGTCATAATAGCCTTTTCAATTCAGGCATCAAAATGACTGTAAAACGTCTTTGGTTTCACCAGAAAATATTCATGTTTCTTTAACTTAGACAGCGTTTATATGCACTTCGCCAAGTGAAAAAAAAATAAAAAAGAAAGAATTCTAAAAAACACAACCCAACAAAGCAAAACAAAACACCAAAACGTTTTTGGTTTTCCGGCTGCGGTTGTTTTCACTGGCTCCTCTTTTTTCTCGGGTTAATGTTTTTAGCTATCGTTTTGCGGTGTTTTCCTACTTGGTATCTCTGCAATACGTTCGCTAAAACCGCTATACAACTTTCCATCAACACCGTCTTGTTTACTCTCCCTTTCATTTCCGACTTTTGTACTTCAACTAGTCAAGTTTTTAAACAGTTTTCCTCTGCTTTTCTGATGTGGTATTATCTGTAACATAATATCATCTCATGTATACAAAAAAAAAAACTCCCAAAAAAGCAACAAAAACCCCCAGGAAATGTTCTGTCACGCCTCCTGACCTTATTAAGCGACTGATCTGGCTGAAATTTTGTACGTACATTTGATATTCAAGATCTTGAACCTTTCGATCCTCTATTTACAGATCCCTATAACTCTAATTTATGATTGTGTAACCAATTAAAAACAATTAGCTTTGTTCCCGTTGTGCCAGTATGTTTTTTATTGACTGTACGGACCAATCAGGATTTGTGTCTTGAATAACCAAATATCTTTCTAATGTAAGAAAACAAAAAAATTATGTGTGATGGTTTTTATTTTAATTCTATTATTGATATATCTGCATAGATCTAAATGTAATACGGTAAGATCACATTCAATTTAAATCTAGATATTTACGTTTCCAGCGAGAAGAATTGTATCTAGACTTATACATCTTGCTTTGAAGATATAGTGTCTAAAAATGCCGATCAAGATATTTACAATAGATTGAGAAGACATCACCACAAATCACAGCCAAATCTACGTGTTACAGTCACAGCGTCTGATACAGCCAGATCTTCGTGTCACAGTCACAGCGTCTGACACAGCCAGATCTACGTGTCACAGTCACGGCATCTGACATAGCCAGATCTAGATGTCACAGTCACAGCGTCTGACACAGCCAGATCTAAGTGTCACAGTCACGGCATCTGATACAGCCAGATATATGTGTCACAGTCACAGCGTCTGACACAGCCAGACCTACTTGTCACAGTCACAGCGTCTGATACAGCCAGACCTACTTGTCACAGTCACAGCGTCTGATACAGCCAGATATATGTGTCACAGTCACATCATCTGAAACAGTCAGATCTACTTGTCACAGTCGCATGATCTGAAACAGTCAGATCTACTTGTCACAGTCACATCATCTGAAACAGTCAGGTCTACTTGTCACAGTCACAGCGTCTGACACAGTCAGATCTACTTGTCACAGTCACGGCATCTGATACAGCCAGATCTTCGTGTCACAGTCACAGCGTCTGACACAGCCAGATCTTCGTGTCACAGTCACAGCGTCTGACACAGCCAGATCTACTTGTCACAGTCACAGCGTCTGATACAGCCAGATCTACTTGTCACAGTCACAGCGTCTGATACAGCCAGATCTACTTGTCACAGTCACAGCGTCTGACAAAGCCAGATCTACGTGTCACAGTCACAGCGTCTGATACAGCCAGATCTACTTGTCACAGTCACAGCGTCTGATACAGCCAGATCTACTTGTCACAGTCACCGCGTCTGACACAGCCAGATCTACTTGTCACAGTCACAGCGTCTGACACAGCCAGATCTACGTGCCATAGTCACAGCGTCTGACACAGCCAGATCTACGTAACATAGTCACAGCGTCTGACACAGCCAGATCTACGTGTCACAGTCACAGCATCTGATACAGCCAGATCTAGGTGTCACAGTCACAGTGTCTGACACAGCCAAATCTACGTAACATAGTAACAGCGTCTGATCACAGCCAGATCTACTTGTCACAGTCACAGCGTCTGACACAGCCAGATCTAGGTGTCACAGTCACAGCGTCTGACACAGCCAGATCTACTTGTCACAGTCACAGCGTCTGACACAGCCAGATCTACTTGTCACAGTCACAGCGTCTGACACAGCCAGATCTTCTTGTCACAGTCACAGCGTCTGACACAGCCAGATCTACTTGTCACAGTCACAGCGTCTGACACAGCCAGATCTACGTGCCATAGTCACAGCGTCTGACACAGCCAGATCTACGTAACATAGTCACAGCGTCTGACACAGCCAGATCTACGTGCCATAGTCACAGCGTCTGACACAGCCAGATCTACTTGTCACAGTCACAGCGTCTGATACAGCCAGATCTACTTGTCACAGTCACAGCGTCTGATACAGCCAGATCTACTTGTCACAGTCACAGCGTCTGACACAGCCAGATCTACGTGTCACAGTCACAGCGTCTGACAAAGCCAGATCTATTGGTCACAGTCACAGCGTCTGACACAGCCAGATCTACTTGTCACAGTCACAGCGTCTGATACAGTCAGATCTACTTGTCACAGTCACAGCGTCTGATACAGCCAGATCTGCTTGTCACAGTCACAGCGTCTGACACAGCCAGATCTACGTAACATAGTCACAGCGTCTGACACAGCCAGATCTACGTGCCATAGTCACAGCGTCTGACACAGCCAGATCTACGTGTCACAGTCACAGCGTCTGACAAAGCCAGATCTATTGGTCACAGTCACAGCGTCTGACACAACCAGATCTACTTGTCACAGTCACAGCGTCTGATACAGCCAGATCTACTTGTCACAGTCACAGTGTCTGATACAGCCAGATCTACTTGTCACAGTCACAGCGTCTGACACAGCCAGATCTACTTGTCACAGTCACCGCGTCTGACACAGCCAGATCTACTTGTCACAGTCACAGTGTCTGATACAGCCAGATCTACTTGTCACAGTCGCCGCGTCTGACACAGCCAGATCTACTTGTCACAGTCACAGCGTCTGATACAGCCAGATCTAGGTGTCACAGTCACAGCGTCTGATACAGCCAGATCTACTTGTCACAGTCACAGCGTCTGATACAGCCAAATCTAGGTGTCACAGTCAAGGCATCTGATACAGCTAGATCTATATCTAGATTTCTTGGAAGAGGAAGTGTCATCTTAGTTGCGAAAGTGTGGGGACTCTGCTATAATGTATTCGTAATAATGAGGTGTTTTATGTTTTGCTATAATGCAGGAAATGGCTGTATCAATTTTCTATTGTTCTCGTAATAATATTATGATGTTTGTGTACGAAGACAAAATGACAGCACCAAAGATTTTCAATTTCCTTCCATTACGATTTAACAAGTAATTGATTATCTTACCTTTCATCTAACATTCACCAAATCTGCACTTCTTTAATGTTTCTTATTTACCGAATCCTGAAACCTGATAATGATAAGACTTTATCTTTTGAAATAGTACGGTTATAAAGTCTTTGTATTTACAATACCTCCCCTTTACTAGACATAATCTACACAAAGATCATTCAAGCGGTGCTAAATTGGCTCTATCTCTCCACATGCGATTATCATTTGCCCTTAATCGACCTTTCATTGTTAGTCACACACACACATACACGCACACACACACACACACACACACACACACACACACAGACGCATTTTTATACATTCACAGACGCACAAACAAACCCTACCCATTCACCCCTTTTAACCTCCCTGAATCCCACCTCCCACCCTATCCTCCATGCCCTTATTCCCCACCCGTTTCCACCCCATTATGCCCACCCGAGCCAGCCAAAATAACAAACCACAGTTTTATCAATTCCTTCACTCATTATTATGCTCTTTTTTCTCTCTACGCTCTAAGGTTGAACTCTTTCTTTGCCAATCAACGATATGGTGAACACATTTACATGGTTCGTATCACAGACTTTTTGGTTACAAACCAATCAACGATATGGTGAACATTATGACATGGTTCGTATCATTGACTTTGAGTTATAAACAATTCAACGATATGGTGAACACATTTACATGGCGCTTTATCGTAACCGTGGTTCGTTTCATTGACTTTGAGTTATGAAGTAAAAAACAAAGTTAGTCCCATCCTTAGAGTTGATGGAAATGTTATCAGGAGTCCTCAGACATAAAGCTGTTTTAATCCGGAATCCTCAGACATAAAGTTGTCTTAATCAGGAGTTCTCAGACATAAAGCTATCTTAATCAGGATTCCGCAGACATAAATCTATCTTAATCAGGAGTCATGAGACATAAAGCTGTCTTAATCAGGAGTCCTGAGACATAAAACTGTCTTAATCAGGAGTCCTGAGACATAAAGCTGTCTTAATCAGGAGTCCTGAGACATAAAGTTATCTTAATCAGGAGTCCTCAGACATAAAGCTGTCTTTATTAGGAGTCCACAGACATAACGCTGTCTTAATTAGGAGTCCTGAGACATAAAGCTGTCTTAATCAGGAGTCCTGAGACATAAAACTGTCTTAATCAGGAGTACTCAGACATAAAGCTATCTTAATCAGGAGCCCTCAGACATAAAGCTATCTTAATCAGGATTCCGCAGACATAAATCTATCTTAATCAGGAGTCCTGAGACATAAAGCTGTCTTAATCAGGAGTCCTGAGACATAAAACTGTCTTAATCAGGAGTCCTGAGACATAAAGCTGTCTTAATCAGGAGTCCTGAGACATAAAGTTATCTTAATCAGGAGTCCTCAGGCATAAAGCTGTCTTTATTAGGAGTCCTCAGACATAAAGCTGTCTTAATCAGGAGTCCTGAGACATAAAACTGTCTTAATCAGGAGTACTCAAACATAAAGCTGTCTTAATCAGGAGTACTCAGACATAAAGCTATCTTAATCAGGAGCCCTCAGACATAAAGCTATCTTAATCAAGAGCCCTCAGACATAAAGCTATCTTAATCAAGAAGACATAAAGCTGTCTTAATCAGGAGTCCTCAGACATAAAGCTGTCTTAATTAGGGGTCCTCAGACATAAAGCTGTCTTAATTAGGAGTCCTCAGACATAAAGCTGTCTTAATTAGAGAGTCCTTAATCAGACATAAAGCTGTCTTAATCAGGAGTCCTCAGATATAAAGCTGTCTTAATCAGGAGTCCTCAGACATAAAGCTGTCTTAATCAGGAGTCCTCAGACATAAAACTGTCTTAGTCAGGAGTCCTTAGACATAAAGCTGTCTTACTCAGGAGTCCTCAGACATAAAGCTGTCTTAATCAGGAGCCCTCAGACATAAAACTGTCTTAGTCAGGAATCCTCAGACATAACGCTGTCTTAGTCAGGAGTCCTCAGACATAAAGCTCTCTTAACCAGGAGCCCTCAGACATAAAACTGTTTTAATGAGGAGCCCTCAGACATAAAGCTGTCTTAGTCAGGAGTCCTCAAACATAAAGCTGTTTTATGCAGGAGTTCTCAGACATAAAGCTGTCTTAATCAGGAGTCCTCAGACATAAAGCTGTCTTAGTCAGGAGTCCTTAGACATAAAGCTGTCTTAGTCAGGAGTCCTCAGACATAAAGGTATCTTAATCGGGAGTCCTCAGACATAGCTGTCTTAATCAGGAGCCCTCAGACATAAAGCTGTCTTAATCAGGAGTCCTCAGACATAAAGATGTCTTAATTAGGAGTCCTCAGACATAAAGCTGTCTTAATTAGGAGTCCTCAGACATAAAGTTGTCTTAATTAGAGTCCTCAGACATAAAGCTGTCTTAATTAGGAGTCCTCAGACATAAAGCTGTCTTAATTAGGAGTCCTCAGACATAAAGCTGTCTTAACCAGGAGCCCTCAGACATAAAGCTGTCTTAATCAGGAGTCCTGAGACACAAAGCTGTCTTAGTCACGAGTCCTCAGACATAAAGCTGTCTTAATCAGAGAGCCATCAGACATAAAGCTGTCTTTATCAGGAACCCACAGACATAAAACTGTCTTACTCAGGAGTCCTCAGACATAAAGCTGTCTTAATCAGGAGTCCTCAGAGGGTTAAACAAACACCTCAGACATAAAACTTTTTTTCTGGCCCTCAGACATAGACCCCTTTAAAAAGTCCTCAAAACATCCTTCCCTTACCTCAGACCTGTCATCAGGAGTCCTTAGTTGACAAAGTTCACTCCTCCACCCCTGTCAACAAGTCATCACACACGATTTCTTTTAATTAATTGACAAATGTCATAATAGGACCTCAGACATAAAGCTGTCTTAATCAGGAGTCCTCAGACATAAAGATGTCTTAATTAGGAGTCCTCAGACATAAAATGTCTTTAGGAGTCCTGACAAAGTTGTCATTAGAGTCCTATTATAAAGCGATTTAGGAGTCCTCAGACATAAAGCTGTCTTAATTGAGTTGACAAAGGTCTAACCAGGAGCCCTCAGACATAAAACCGTCTTAATCAGGAGACCTGAGACACAAATGTCTTAGTCACGAGTCCTCAGACATAAAGCTGTCTTAATCAGGAGCCATCAGACATAAATCCGTCTTTATCAGGAACCCACAATGTAAAATTGACTTACTCAAGGTCCTGAGATATAAAGCTGACTTAATCAGGAGTCCTCAGAGGGTTAAACAAACATGTTTTTTTCTGGCCCCTCTTGACAAAGGTCATATACTCCCCATTCCTAGTTGA
>JAXRKP010001159.1:62500-117500 GCA_037039925.1 Doris montereyensis
TTCTTAGGTTTATGAGAGAAAAATATATTCAAATAACATAAAATAAGAGAAAAATACGATTTTCTCAAGATGTCCGTTTTTGTACATTATTTCCTATCTACTTTTTTAGTTTTCAATGTATCATGAAATTTGGCATGGATGATGAGTGGGGGGGGAAGAAATGATCAAATGATTTTTTTTATATGTATTATAGTTTTGAAAAAGTGAATATATTGTACAATATTTTTGTATATTTTTGGTTGTACTCATATGCTATTTTCTAAAACGTATAAAATCAACATTTATTAACAAAACCAAAAATCTGATCTTATCAAATTTATATATTACAAAGTGTGTACCAAGTTTTAAAGAAATTTGTTGAAAATGAAAAAAGCCTATCGATATTGAACTTGGTGAAATTTGGGGGCAAAATCCAAGATGGCCGCCGTTTCCATGGCAACCGGAAGCGTCAGGAAAAACACAATGACATATTTCAACTCAGTACACTATGCCCATTACATCTATACCTAAGTTGAATTGATAGGAATAAACGGGAAAATTTCACTCCAGGACCCCCTACCCCTTAAATAGGTCACCTAAAACGAACCATATACATTAAATATATCACCTAAAACGAACCATATACATTAAATAGATCACCTAAAATGTACACTAGACATTAAATATATCACTTAAAATCTACGCTATACATTAAATATATCACCTAAACTCTACGCTAGACATTAAATATATCACCTAAAATGTACACTATACAACAAATATATCACCTAAATTATACATTATACAATAAATAGATCACCTAAAATACACACTATACAATAAATATATCACCTAAATTATACATTATACAATAAATAGATCACCTAAAATACACACTATACAATAAATATATCACCTAAATTATACACTATACAATAAATATATCACCTAAATTATACATTATGCAATACATATATCACCTAAATTATACATTATACAATAATATATCACATAAATTATACATTATACAATAATATATCACCTAAATTATACATTATACAATACATATATCACCTAAATTATACACTATACATTGAATCGATCACTTAGAATGCAGGTTAGGCACTAATTCCATTATCCCGAACATACTCAACGCATTGATTCAATGCCTCAAAATGCACACCACACCTAGATTCGATCACCTAAAATGCACACCACACCTAGATTCGATCACCAATAAAATCACCAAAACACACCACACCTAGATTCGATCACCTAAAATGCACACCACACCTAGATTCAATCACCTAAAATGCACACCACACCTAGATTCAATCACCTAGATTCAAAAAATGCACACCACACCTAGATTCAATCACCTAAAATGCACACCACACCTAGATTCAATCACCTAAAATGCACACCACACCTAGAGATCATTCAATGCACACCACACCTAGATTCGATCACTTAAAATGCACACCACACCTAGATTCGATCACCCTAAAATGCTGGCCACACCTAGATTCAATCACCTGGCTACACAAAATGCACACCACACCTAGATTCGATCACCTAAAATGCTGGCTACCTTGATTCGAACCACCTAAAATACTGGCTACACCTTGATTCGAACCACTAAAATGTTGGCTACACACCTGATTCGAATCACTTAAAATGCTGGCTACACATTGCTACACATTTGATTCGACCACTAAAAACTAAAATGAACCACTAAATGCTGGCTACACATTGATTCGAACATTGATTCGATTCCACTAAAATGCTGGCTACACATTGATTCGAAATCCCGAAAAAATGCTTGATTCGAACATAAAATGATTCGAACCACTAAAATGCTGCTGGCTAAATTCGATCTCCTAAAAATGAACATTGACGATAAAATGCTGATTCGATCTCCAAAATGCTGGCTACACACTGATTCGAACCACTAAAATGCTGGCTACACATTGATTCGAACCACTAAAATGCTGGCTACACATTGATCGATCCTAAAATGCTGGCTACACATTGATTGGATAAAATGCTGGCTACACATTGATTCGAACCACTAAAATGCTGGCTACACACTGATTCGAACCACTAAAATGCTGGCTACACATTGATTCGAACCACTAAAATGCTGGCTACACATTGATTCGAACCACTAAAATGCTGGCTACACATTGATTCGAACCACTAAAATGCTGGCTACACATGCTGGCTACACACTGATTCGAACCACTAAAATGCTGGCTACACATTGATTCGAATCACTAAAATGCTGGCTATACATTGATTCGAACCACTAAAATGCTGGCTACACACTGATTCGAACCACTAAAATGCTGGCTACACGCTGATTGGAACCACTAAAATGCTGACTACACATTGATTCGAACCACTAAAAATGCTGGCTACACACTGATTCGATCTCCTAAAATGCACACCCCACCTAGATTCGATCACTTAAAATGCTGGATACACATTGAGTCGATCTCCTAAAATGCTGGCTACACACTGATTCGATCCACTAAAATGCTGGCTACGCATTGAGTCGATCTCCTAAAATGCTGACTACACATTGAGTCGATCTCCTAAAATGCCGGCTACACACTGATTCGATCCACTAAAATGCTGGCTACACATTGAGTCGATCTCCTAAAATGCTGGCTATACATTGAGTCGATCTCCTAAAATGCTGGCTACACATTGAGTCGATCTCCTAAAATGCTGGCTACACATTGATTCGATCCGCCAAAATGCTGGCTACACATTGAGTCGATCGCCTAAAATGCTGGCTACACATTGAGTCGATCTCCTATAATGCTGGCTACACACTGATTCGATCCTCTCTAAAATGCACTACACATTGAGTCGATCTCCTAAAATGCTGGCTACACATTGAGTCGATGGCTCCTGAAATGCTGGCTACACATTGAGTCGATCTCCTAAAATGCTGGCTACACATTGAGTCGATCTCCTAAAATGCTACACACCGTTTTACACATTGATTCGATCCGCCAAAATGCTGGCTACACATTGAATCGATCTCCTAAAATGCTGGCTACACACTGATTCGATCCCATAAAATGATTTGATCCCTCAACTGGCTACACATTGAGTCGATCTCCTCAACTGGATACACATTGAGTCGATCTCCTAAAATGCTGGCTACACACTGATTTGAATGTAACCTATAATGTTGGATACATATTGATTTGATCCGTCAAGTTCCACATTACGTTTTGAATGATGACTATACACTTCAATCCACATTAGTCCCCTCAAAATGTTTGATTACTACATGCTGATTCGATCCCTCAAATGCTGGCTCAAGTTCCAATTTTCGATCCCCAAAATGCTGGATTACACATTGATTCGATCTCCTAAAATACCTGTTACACATTGATTAGATCCCTTAAAATGCTGAATCCACATTGATTCGATCTTAACTTCCTAATAATGCTGTTCCACACATTGATTCGATCTTAAGTTCCACACTACGTTAAAATACCTGTTACACACTGATTCGATACCCCAATTGGCTACACACGGATTCGATCCTTAAGTTCCAACTACGGCCTGCTACACATTACTGATTCGATCCCCCAAATGGCTAGTTCCACACTGATTCGATCCCTCAAATGGATACACTACGTGATTCGATCCCCAAATGGCTACACACTGATTCGATCCCCAAATGGCTACACACTGATTCAATCCCATCAAACTGGCTACACATTGATTCAATCCCCAACTGGCTACAAATGATGATTCGATCATCCCAAATCAATAATGGCTACACATCAAATAATGAAGAGTTGATCCCCAAACCGGCTACACACATCGATTTTCACCCCCAGACTGGTTATCACACTGATTCGATTCCCCAAGTTGCTACACAGACCTTTTGAGTTGATCCCTCAACTTCCACATTCACGATTTTGAGTCGATCCTCAAGCAGAGTGAAGTACATTTATGTCGATTTTAATTTGCAAAAACATCAAAAGTCGATCCCGTCTTATTTACAACACTGAGTTGATGTGTCAACGAGCTTTATAACACTGTTATGTCCCTTTGAGTCGATCCTTAAATCAACTGGCTACACACATTGTTTGGTTTGATAATCGATCCCTCAACTAGTGTTAACACACTAAAGAAGGGAGTTTTGAAACAACCGAGAAACACTCAAGGCTACACCGTTTATGATTTCAAATCCGGAATAAATTGATCATAACACCAAAATTGACAGAAAATAATTCTCGATGCGATCCCTCTAAAAAAAAAAGTTCCACATTACGTTTTGATTTGATCCGTCAAGTTCCACATTATGTCTTTGATTTGATCCCTCAACTTCCACATTACGTTTTAATTGATCCTCAAGTTCCACATTACGTTTTGATGTGATCCGTCAAGTTCCACATTACGTTTTGATTTGATCCCCAAGTTCACATTACGTTTTAATTTGATCCCTCAACTTCCACATTACGTTTTAATTTGATCCCTCAACTTCCACATTACGTTTTGATTTGATCCCTTAAGTTCCACACTACGTTCTAATTCGATCCCTCAAGTTCCACACTACGTTCTAATTCGATCCCTTAAGTTCCACACTACGTTATAATTTGATCCCTTAAGTTCCACATTACGTTTTAATTTGATCCCCAAAGTTTCCACACTACGTTATAATTCGATCCCTTAAGTTCCACACTACGTTATAATTCGATCCCTCTCTAGTTCCACACTACGTTATAATTCGATCCCTTAAGTTCCACACTGAAATTAATTGACAAAAATATTAAAACAAGATCCCATTATTAAGTTCCACATTTAAGACGTTCTAATTCGATCCCTTAAGTTCCACAAAAAGTGAATAAATCGATCCCTTAAGTTCCATGAATGAATACGTTATAATTCGATCCCTTAAGTTCCACACTACGTTCTAATTCGATCCCTTAAGTTCCACACTACGTTCTAATTCGATCCCTTAAGTTCCACACTACGTTATAAATCGATCCTTAAGTTCCACTACGTTATAATTCGATCCCTTAAGTTCCACACTACGTTCTAATTCGATCCCTGGTGGGAAAGGGGGGAGTTCCACACTACGTTCTAATTCGATCTGTAGTAAGTTCCACACTACGTTATAAATCGATCCCTTAGAGTTCCACACTACGTTATGGATTCAATCCCTCAAGATGCACCATCTTGTCATCAATAGAGAGCAGAATTTTATCAGGAGAGGGTGAATTTTAATGGTCTCTCGTAAGCGGTTGGAAATTGACGGCAATACAAATGATACGACGAATAAATAAAATGACATCCTTATGTCAATATCAATAATGAAGCAAAGTAAACACATCAAATAATGAAGATCGTTTTATACTTCCTACCCCGGCCAACACAGAGCCGGCTCATCGACATTCCATCATCGATCTATCCTTGCCCCAGCAGACCGTTTCATTCAAAAAGCCCTGTAGCAAATTGGTGGAGGAGCGTGCCACTATAGCACAGCTGTCTGTTAGACGCTTCCTACTAACACGATCGTGTTGTACCCCAAGCAGCGTTGTCATTCACGTCTAAGTTGTCATGAAAGCAGAGTGAAGTACATTTATGAAGAGTATATTGGAGGGAAAACAAAACCAAAAACACCCCCCAAAAGAACCCTGGGCTAATCAGGATTTTTAAACCAGCGTCTTATTGATGACAAAAACACAACACTACCGTTGTGTGTCAGACGAGCTTTATAACACTGTTATGTCCCTTTGAAACCGGTTAAGCAACTTCGCTTAAATCCAAACTTTTCTATATTATAACCATTGTTTGGTCTTAAGATAATGGTACATTCTGGCGGTGACTATTGAATAGTGTTAACTTGCGTGTAACTAAAGAAGGGATGGCAATTTGTTTTGAAAACAAGGCCAGCGAAAGAAACCTCGAATGCGTGTTCAAATTGTATAGTTTATGTCCCCTTTACAAACCGGAATAAAGTAATTCGAGATCATAATCAGGGACAACAAAATTGAGAGAGAGAGAGAGAGAGAGAGAGAGAGAGAGAGAGAGAGTTCTATAGGAAGCGGTGTGGGGGAGGACAAATGAAAGGGGTGGGAATTAGGTAAGCCTACAAGATCATTACATGGTAAGGTATATCTAGATCACAACCATACTCGTCTCCTTCTCTTTCTCTCTCTCTCTCTCTCTCTCTCTCTCTCTCTCTCTCTCTCTCTCTCTCTCTCTCTCTCTCTCTCTCTCTCTCTCTCTCTTTCTCTCTCTCTCTCTCTCTCTCTCTCTCTCTTTCTCTCTCTCTCTCTCTCTCTCTCTCTCTCTCTCTCTCTCTCTCTCTCTCTCTCTCTCTCTCTCTCTCTCTCTCTCTCTCTCTCTCTTTCTCCCTCCTTTCTACCTCTTCTTTTTTTGGTAGGATTTTAACAAAGCTCGGACTGCCCTGTAGACAACCAAGAGATCTTTAATGTGCACATTGTGTTGTGATCCGCACACGGAACCTCCTTTTATCGGCCGTCTCCGATGGGACCAGGTGTCAAGGGCGGGGGTGGGGGGGTGGGGAGAGCGGATGGAAATATTTACCCGATTGCGGGCCTTTAACCCACTACGTTTGGGTTGAATTATACAGAGATATCATTACGGATATAAAGCAATTGAAGATAAGGATGAGTTTTAGGGAGATAGATGTAATTTACGACATGGGGAATTCTAAGGAGAACGGTGTAAATGAAAATAAGGATGCGATCTACGGGGAAAATAGATGTAATTGAAGGTTATGGTGTGTTCTATGGAGAAAAACGTAATTGAAAATAAAAAAGTGAGCTCTTGAAGGATAACGTAAATGAAAATGAGAATCCCTTGTATGGAGCAAAATGTAATTGAAGAGAATGGCGAGTTGCATAGATAAAGATCTGATTGAAGATAATGATGACTATAACGCAGATGTCATTGAAGATAATGATGACTATAACGCAGATGTCATTGAAGATAATGGTGACTATAACGCAGATGTCATTGAAGATAAGGTGAATTCTACGATGAAAGATGTCATTGAAGATAAGGTAGGTTCTACGATGAAAGATGTCATCGAAGATAAGGTGAGTTCTACGATGAAAGATGTCATTGAAGATAAGGTGAGTTCTCCGATGAAAGATGTCATTGAAGATAAAGGTGAGTTCTACGATGAAAGATGTCATTGAAGATAATGGTGAGTTCTACGATGAAAGATGTCATTGAAGATAAGGTGAGTTCTACGATGAAAGATGTCATTGAAGATAATGGTGAGTTCTCCGATGAAAGATGTCATTGAAGATAATGGTGAGTTCTACGATGAAAGATGTCATTGAAGATAATGGTGAGTTCTACGATGAAATATGTCATTGAAGATAATAGAGTTCTACAATGAAAGATGTCATTGAAGATAATGGTGAGTTCTACGATGAAATATGTCATTGAAGATAATGGTGAGTTCTACAATGAAAGATGTCATTGAAGATAATGGTGAGTTCTACGATGAAAGATGTCATTGAAGATAATGATGAGTTCTTAGGGGACAGGTCAACGGAGAGGGTGAGTTCAACGGAGAAAGATTATAAGTAAAGATAATGGTGAGTCATACGAAAAAGATATAAGTAAAGATTTGGGTTCAGTTCCAAGGGAAAATATACAATTAAAGACAAGGATGAGTTCTAAGCAGAGATATAATCTAAGATAGGGTTAGTACTACCGAGAAAAATATATACATACACACACTCAAAGCTTGTTATACATACACATATATATATACACACACACACTAAAAAGCTTGTTTTACCGCCAACTGTTGTGTTAGTCGTAACGGGGCGTTATGACGGGCATTCAGTTATAACGACAACGCTCTTTTTCAGTATTGCAATGAAGGAGATAATCAACAATTGATTAATCAAGTAGAAAAAACCAATCACTGACATTATTGACAAGGCAATGTAGGGTCAATTCTGTAAAGACAGATGCCAAGAAAGATAAGAGTGAATTCTATAGAGACCGATGCAAATAAGATAAGTGTGAGTTGTGTGGAGAATGATGCAAATAAGATAAGTGTGAGTTGTGTGAAGAATGATGCAAATATGATAAAGGTGAGTTGTGTGAAAAATGATGCAAATATGATAAAGGTGAGTTATATGGATAAGATACAAAGAAAGATAAGGAGTTCTATGGAGACGTATGTTAAGAAATATAAGGGTGTTTTCTATGGAAAAAGATGAAAAAACTCAAAACAAACCCCGATAGGGGGTGAGGTCTATCGAGAAAGTTGCAAAATAGAGTTGCAAATAAAGATAATGGTGAGTTTTAGAAAAAGTTAAAATAGAGTTGCAAATAAAGATAAGAGTGAGTTTTGTAGAAAACGATGCAAATAGAGTTGCAAATAAAGATAATGGTGAGTTCTATGGAAAACGATGCATTCAAAAAGATAACGCTGATGTCTACAAGAACGATACAAATACAAGTAAGGACGAGGCATAGATGCAAACAGAGATAAGAGTGAGTTCTATAGAGCGATATGTAATAAAGATAAGGGTGAGTTCTATAGACATAGATGTAAATAAAGATAAGGGTGAGTTCTATAGACATAGATGTAAATAAAGATAAGAGTGAGTTCTATAGAAATAGATGTAGATAAGATAAGGGTGAGTTCTATAGAGATAGATGTAGATAAAGTTAAGGGTGAATTCTATAGACATAGATGTAAATAAAGATAAGAGTGAGTTCTATAGACATAGATGTAAATAAAGATAAGAGTGAGTTCTATAGAGATAGATGTAGATAAAGATAAGAGTGAGTTCTATAGACATAGATGTAAATAAAGATAAGAGTGAGTTCTATAGAGATAGATGTAGATAAAGATAAGAGTGAGTTCTATAGAAATATATGTAAATAAAGATAAGAGTGAGTTCTATAGAGATAGATGTAGATAAAGATAAGAGTGAGTTCTATAGAAATAGATGTAAATAAAGATAAGAGTGAGTTCTATAGAGATAGATGTAGATAAAGATAAGAGTGAGTTCTATAGAGATAGATGTAAATAAAGATAAGAGTTAGTTCTATAGAGATAGATGTAGATAAAGATAAGGGTGAGTTCTATAGAGATAGATGTAGATAAAGATAAGGGTGAGTTCTATAGAGATAGATGTAGATAAAGATAAGGGTGAGTTCTATAGAGATAGATGTAGATAAGATACGGCGAAATATGACAATAAATGATTAACTCCACTAATAAAGACAGAAAACACGTGATGCTTTGTATAATTTCAGACAACAAACGAGAAATACTTACTAATCTAGATCTAAGTAATACATCCGGCATCAGACAATGTTATGTCAGAGTAGTATGACAAAGAAGATGACTATAGATCTAGATATATTATTACTTTGTCATACTACTCTGACATCACATTGTGTGATGCCGGAGGTATTACTTAGATCTAGATTGTAAATATTTCTCGTTTGTTGTCTGGCGAAGGGTTATACCCGAAACGTCACGTGTTTGTTCTGTCTTTATTAGTGGAGTTGTCACTTATTGTCATATTTCGCCTTTAACTTCACTCCACTGTGGCTCCTTCGTATTATAAAGATACGAGGTAAGTTCTATAGAGTTAGATGTAAATAGAGATAGGTGAGTTTAAAGATAGAGACAGATGATAAATAAAGATAAGAGTGAGTTCTATGGAGACAGATGCAAATAAAGATAAGAGTGAGTTCTATAGAGACAGATGCAAATAAAGATAAGAGTGAGTTCTATGGAGACAGATGTAAATAAAGATAAGAGTGAGTTCTATAGAGACAGATGCAAATAAAGATAAGAGTGAGTTCTATGGAGACAGATGTAAATAAAGATTAGGTGAGTTCTATGGAGACAGATGCAAATAAAGATAAGAGTGAGTGCTATGGAGACAGATGCAAATAAAGATAAGAGTGAGTTCTATGGAGACAGATGCAAATAAAGATAAGAGGAGTTCTATGGAGACAGATGTAAATAAAGATTAGATGAGTTCTATGGAGACAGATGCAAATAAAGATAAGAGTTAGTTCTATGGAGACATATGCAAATAAAGATAAAGAGTGAGTGGAGACAGATGTAAATAAAGATAAGAGTGAGTTCTATGGAGACAGATGCAAATAAAGAAGATAAGAGTGAGTTCTATGGAGACAGATGTAAATAAAGATAAGAGTGAGTTCTATGGAGACAGATACAAATAAAGATAAGAGTGAGTTCTATGGAGACAGATGCAAATAAAGATTATGAAGACAGATAAATAAAGTGAGTTCTATGGAGACAGATGCAAATAAAGATTAGGTGAGTTCTATGGAGACAGATGCAAATAAAGATAAGAGTGAATGGAGATAGAGCAAATAAAGATAATGTGAGACAAATGCAAATAAAGATGCATGAGAAAACAGAAGCAAATAAAGATAATGATGCAGACGAGTTTGATGGAGACATAAGCAAAAACGATAAGAGTGAGTTCTATGGAGACAAATAAAGATAGATAACGATGAGTTATACAGAGACGGAAATCAAGATGAGAGTGAGTTCTATAAAGACAGATTCAAACAAATGAGGATGAGATAGAGGCAGACTGAAATGTTGCTATAGCGATAAATAAAGATAAAGGTTACTTCCTTAGTGACAAATTCAAACAAAGATATGGGTGAGTTCTTTAGAGAAAGATGCAAATAAAGATAAGGGTGAGTTCTTGTAGAGAAAGATGCAAATGAAGGAAAAAATATAAAGGTAAGATGAAAGAGAACAAATAAAGATAATTCTGGACGTGAAGCAAATAAAGATAAAGGAGAAGCAAATAAAGATAAGCGCGAGTTCCTTGGACGTAGAAGCAAATAAAGATAAAGGAGATTTCTGTGGACGTAGAAGCAAATAAAGATAAGGGTGAGTTCTAAGTAAACAGAAGGAAAATAACAAATAAAGGGAGATTTTATGGAAACAGAAGCAAATAAAGATAAGAGGCAGTTTAATGGAAACAGAAGCAAATAACAAATAAAGATAAGAGTGAGTTTAATGGAAACAGAAGCAAATAAAGATAAAGATGAATTGAGCAGACAAGTTTATGGAAACACAAGCAAATAAAGATAAGGGGGTGAGTTGTATGGAGAAAGATATAACTATAGATACGGACAAAACGAAACAGATGCATATAAAGATAAGGGTGAGTTCTATGGAGAAAGATATAACTATAGATACGGACAAATTCTATCGAAACAGATGCATATAAAGATAAGGGTGAGTTCTATGGAGAAAGATATAACTATAGATACGGACAAATTCTATCGAAACAGATGCATATAAAGATAAGGGTGAGTTCTATGGAGAAAGATATAACTATAGATACGGACAAATTCTATCGAAACAGATGCATATAAAGATAAGGTGAGTTCTATGGAGAAAGATATAACTATAGATACGGACAAGTTCTATCGAAACAGATGCATATAAAGATAACCCTGAGCTACATGGAAACAAAGGCAAAGAAAGATTAGGCGCCGATCTATGGAAGCAGGTCAAAAACAAATACGCCTGAGTTATATCAAGAAATGCAAATGAAAATAAAAGTGAGTTCCATGAAGAGATATAATTAAAGATAAAGGTGAGTTCCATGAAGAGATAATTAAAGATAAAGGTGAGTTCCATGAAAGATAAAGATAAAGTGAGTTCCATGAAGAGATATAATTAAAGATAAAGGTGAGTTCCATGAAGAGATATCATTAAAATTGAATGAAGAGATATAATTAAAGATAAAGGTGAGTTCCATGAAGAGATATAATTAAAGATAAAGGTGAGTTCCATGAAGAGATATAATTAAAGATAAAGGTGAGTTCCATGAAAGAGATATAATTAAAGATAAGGTGAGTTCCGTGAAAGATATAATTAAAGATAAAGGTGAGTTCCATGAAGAGATATAATTAAAGATAAAGTGAGTTCCGTGAAGAGATATAATTAAAGATAAAGGTGAGTTCCATGAAGAGATATAATTAAAGATAAAGGTGAGTTCTATGAAGAGATATAATTAAAGATAAAGGTGAGTTCTATTGAGAAAGTTACGGATATAAATAAGGGTCAGTTCTATGGAAAAAGATACCGATAAACATAAAGGTGATACCTACGGAGACATAACCAAATAGCGATAAGGGTGAATTTGATGGAGACAGATGCAAATACAGCTAAGTGTGAGTTCTATGGAGTCGGATGCAATTAAGTATTAGGGTGAGTTCTATGGAGATAGATGAAAATAAAGATAAGGGTGAATTTATGGAGTCAGATGTAACTGAATATAAGGGTGAGTAATGTGTTTCATTGTAAAGCGATGATAAGCACAATGATTAAGAGTGTGTGCACAATAGGACGTGCGTATATAGAACTGTCAACTGGATTATCGTTAATCCTTGTAATCATCTTTGTCCCTCTAGGTAGGAGATTTAATTTTCTTATCCGTTGGAAGTTTGAGCTTTGAGTTCATGGGATATTCTCTTTACGCACTATACTTACTCCAATCAGATATAGAATGGATAGCCAAATATTGCACTGGAATAATCTATCTTGTCAGTATGGCATGCTAGGTGTAAATGGCACCTCCTCTGTACAGTTCAAATAGCAAAAACATGTTTCAGAAAAAGACACGTCGGAAGAACTTTTGTTCTGCGCGAACAGCACGATTTAGAGGCGAGATGCTCACCACAAGAGCTTGCTTAATACTATAATACCACTACCACCATCACCACCACTGCGACCGCTACCACTTTGCTATTGCTACTTCTAGCACCACTGTTAAGGGTTGTCCATACAACTGGTAGTATTTCTGCTGCTATTACTCTACTGTCTCGTCGTCGTCTTCTTTCTCGTTATCTCCATCCTCCATCCTCTTCCTCCTTCTAGTTGTTGTCCTCATCATTATCATCATCATCATCATCATCATCATCATCATCATCATCATCATCCTCATCATCCTCCTCCTCCTCATCATCATCATAATCATAATCCTTGCAACACCGTCACCACATCTCCATATCCCTTTCTTTCTCATTTTGACCACGCAGTAGAACTATATTGCAGCCTGTTATAATTAGAAACCTACAGAAATAACTCGTTCAGTTTATGTGGAGGCGTTAAACGGACGGCGATTTGTTTTCTTCTTCTTCACAAAAGAGATATGTACATTATGAACGAAAGCGAGTTGGAATTATCTGGCAGTGAATTTGAAATTGGCAATGCTGACATTGTATATATCGCTCAGATTCCGAATGATCTGATTGATTCTTGTCTTAATGCGTTGAGTATCTCTTGCAAAGCAGATGAACATCTACAAACTTTATTATCAAACAACGATAGCGACGATGACAAGCTCCGTCTTGCTACTCTTTTAAATAGTGTTTCATTTCAAATAGTGTTTCATTTCAAATAGTGTTTCATTTCAAACAGTGTTTCATTTCAAACAGTGTTTCATTTCAAACAGTGTTTCATTTCAAACAGTGTTTCATTTCAAATAGTGTTTCATTTCAAACAGTGTTTCATTTCAAATAGTGTTTCATTTCAAATAGTGTTTCATTTCAAACAGTGTTTCATTTCAAATAGTGTTTCATTTCAAACAGTCTTTCATTTCAAACAGTGTTTCATTTCAAACAGTGTTTCATTTCAAATAGTGTTTCATTTCAAACAGTGTTTCATTTCAAACAGTGTTTCATTTCAAATAGTGTTTCATTTCAAACAGTGTTTCATTTCAAACAGTGTTTCATTTCAAACAGTGTTTCATTTCAAACAGTGTTTCATTTCAAACAGTGTTTCATTTCAAACAGTGTTTCATTTCAAACAGTGTTTCATTTCAAACAGTGTTTCATTTCAAATCAAACAGTGTTTCATTTCAAACAGTGTTTCATTTCAAATAGTGTTTCATTTCAAATAGTGTTTCATTTCAAACAGTGTTTCATTTCAAACAGTGTTTCATTTCAAACAGTGTTTCATTTCAAACAGTGTTTCATTTCAAATAGTGTTTCGTTTCAAACAGTGTTTCATTTCAAATAGTGTTTCATTTCAAACAGTGTTTCATTTCAAATAGTGTTTCATTTCAAACAGTGTTTCATTTCAAATAGTGTTTCATTTCAAACAGTGTTTCATTTCAAATAGTGTTTCATTTCAAATAGTGTTTCATTTCAAATAGTGTTTCATTTCAAATAGTGTTTCATTTCGAAATCAGAAAGGTGGGAACATACAGACTCACGAAATAGAAAATGCAAACAACAACGATAATTCATTTAACCATTCCACAACCACTACATGTAACGCCATACAAACCAATCGTGGCAAAGAGCATGCTATAGATGTCTTATATTATATGATTCATGGGAACAGTATGAATCTCCAATATGCCAATGGAATGAAAGATCTTGGAAAAGGAACAAAGCCTAAATTTCAATGAGCCTTGGCGAGGCGTACCCATTGTATTTCCTTCCAAGGAAAGGAAATGACACGTGGAACTATTGGGGAGTGGTGTGGTATTCGATGTGGAATAAAGTGAAAGGAAATGACAAGTGGAACTATTGGGGAGTGGTGTGGTATTTGATGTGGAATAAAGTGAAAGGAAATGACAAGTGGAACTATTGGGGAGTGGTGTGGTATTCGATGTGGAATAAAAGGAAATGAAGTGACAAGTGGAACTATTGGGGAGTGGTGTGGTATTTGATGTGGAATAAAAGTGAAAGGAAATGACAAGTGGAACGATTGGGCAGTGGTGTGGTATTTGATGTGGAATAAAGGGAAAGGAAATGACAAGTGGAACTATTGGGGAGTGGTGTGGTATTCGATGTGGAATAAAGTGAAAGGAAATGACAAGTGGAACTATTGGGGAGTGGTGTGGTATTCGATGTGGAATAAAATGAAATGAAGTGACAAGTGGAACTATTGGGGACGGTGTGGTATTCGATGTGAAATAAAGTGTAAAAATAGTTTCAGTCTAGAAAAAGACAATCGTTGGTTGTTTTTCTTAATTACTGGTCCAAGGAAGATACGGAACAGCAGAGACAATTCATTTATAACTTGCTAAACTGCAACGGGGAAAATACTACGGACGTGGAAGCGACTGCAGACGCCCGTTCGTCTATACACAGCTCAAAAATCAAAATGTTACCAAGATTTACTAGTCATTGTTCTTAGTAACATATCTCATCAATTATGATTTACTAGTCATTGTTCCTTCTAACATATCTCATTAGGATTTACTAGTCATTGTTCCTAGTAACATATCTTATCAATTAGGATTTACTAGTCATTGTTCCTAGTAACATATCTTATCAATTAGGATTTACTAGTAATTGTTCCTTCTAACATATCTCATTAGGATTTACTAGTCATTGTTCCTCGTAACATATCTCATCAATTAGGATTTACTAGTCATTGTTCCTAGTAACATATCTCATCAATTAGGATTTACTAGTCATTGTTCCTAGTAACATATCTCACCAATTATGATTTACTAGTCATTGTTCCTAGTAACATATCTCATCAATTATGATTTACTAGTCATTGTTCCTGGTAACATATCTCATCAATTATGATTTACTAGTCATTGTTCCTTCTAACATATCTCATTAGGATTTACTGGTCATTGTTCCTTGTAACATATCTCATCAATTATGATTTACTAGTCATTGTTCTTAGTAACATATCTCATCAATTATGATTTACTAGTCATTGTTCCTTCTAACATATCTCATTAGGATTTACTAGTCATTGTTCCTTGTAACATATCTCATCAATTATGATTTACTAATCATTGTTCCTAGTAACATATCTCATCACTTAGGATTTACTAGTCATTGTTCCTAGTAACATATCTTATCAATTAGGATTTACTAGTCATTGTTCCTAGTAACATATCTTATCAATTATGATTTACTAGTCATTGTTCCTAGTAACATATCTTATCAATTAGGATTTACTAGTCATTGTTCCTCGTAACATATCTTATCAATTAGGATTTACTAGTCATTGTTCCTCGTAACATATCTCATCAATTAGGATTTACTAGTCATTGTTCCTCGTAACATATCTCATTAGGATTTCGTCTTTCAGTGTTGTATCCAAACTGCAACGCAACGGAACAATGTGTCAAGACACCCACGGCAAGCACAGCAATGATAGGTGTGTACCTGGATCGGTGGTGAATGGATTTAGATAACACATTCAATCTTTTATAACTCTACAGGGAAAGTACAACAAGGGAACGCCTAGGGCACGGCCTGCATATTAACACAATGTACAAACTGCATGCCTGAAATGCATGTTAGAGAATACTCAGCCGGTGCAACTTTGAAATTACAGAGACATTATTTGACAATGAGTTCAATGCCCCGAGACGAACATCATTTGGTCCCCTTCAATCAAACCCCGACACGCAGCAGATGAAATACTGTCGCAACAAAACAATTAAAATAAAAATAAAACAAGCTGCTCGTACGCACACAAATAGAATAAAAGACATGACAATTACAAAAAAATAAGTCAAAACTGTTTCTACTGCATGCTTTGACTTAAATACAATTCCCTCCCTGGCCAAAGAAAACTCTCCTCTTCGTGTACACCGTAATCAGATGTATTCAGCTACATATGGCCAGAAAATATCTCAGCCAGCGGAGCCAATCAGAGCATTTCTTGCGTTTTTTAACTATAAAAAATACGGCTTTACAAAAAGATAGCGCGGAATATATTATTTAACATCCAACAACAGGGCATGTGCTTGCACTACAATGGTTTCACATTTCATCAACACCACACCTGTCGTTAAGTCGAACGAGCACCTTTTTCTCCATGCACGGCAGAATGTAAAGGTGAGTTCTATTCAGACAGAAGCAAAT
Organism: Doris montereyensis; assembly: GCA_037039925.1. Taxonomy (NCBI): domain Eukaryota; kingdom Metazoa; phylum Mollusca; class Gastropoda; order Nudibranchia; family Dorididae; genus Doris; species Doris montereyensis. The sequence goes on from JAXRKP010001159.1 coordinate 79,379, forward strand.
GAAGATAAACGTAGGTTTTATTGAGAAATATCAAATAAAGATAAGGGTTACTTCCATTGAGAGAGAAGCAAATGGAGATAAAGGTGAGTTCCATTGCGATAGAAGCCAATGAAAATAAGGGTAGGCTATTGAGATAGAAGCAAATGGAGATATAGGTGGAGATAAAGGTGCTTCCATTGAGATAGAAGCCAATGAAAATAAGGGTAGGCTATTGAGATAGAAGCAAATGGAGATAAAGGTGACTTCCATTGAGATAGAAGCAAATGAAAATAAGGGTAGGCTATTGAGATAGAAGCAAATGGAGCATTGAGCAAATGAAAATTAGGCCATTGAGATAGAAGCAAATGGAGATAAAGGTGAGCAAATGATAAGGGTAGGCCATTGAGATAGAGATGGAGAAGGTGAGTTCCAAGCCAATGAAAATAAAAATAAAGCAAATAAAAATAGTAGGCTATTGAGATAGAAGCAAATGAAAATAAGGGTAGCTATTGAGATAGAAGCTATTGAGATAGAAGCAAATGAAAATAAGGGTAGGCCATTGAGATAGAAGCAAATGGAGATAAAGGTGAGTTCTATTGAGATAGAAGCAAATGGAGATAAGGGTAGGCTATTGAGATAAAAGCAAATGGAGATAAAGGTGAGTTCTATTGACATAGAAGCAAATGGAGATAAGGGTAGATATAAATAACGATATGCATGACTTTTAAAAAGACCGATATAGATAACGGTAAGCATGAGTTCTAAACAGACAGATAGAAATGACGGTAAGCATGAGTTCTATAAAGACATAGAAATAACGGCAAGCATGAGTTCTAAACAGACAGATAGAAATGACAGTAAGCATGACTTCTAAAAAGACAGATAGAAATAACAGTAAGCATGAGTTCTAAAAAGACAGATAGAAATAACAGTAAGCATGAGTTCTAAAAAGACAGATAGAACTAACAGTAAGCATGAGTTCTAAAAAGAACGATAAACATGAGAGTAAGCATGAGTTCCAAAAAGACAGATACAAATAACAGTAAGCATGAGTTCTATAAAGACAGATAGAAATAACGGTAAGCATGAGTTCTAAAAAGACAGATAGAAATAACAGTAAGCATGACTTCTAAAAAGACAGATAAACATGACAGTAAGCATGGGTTCTAAAAAGACAGATAGAAATAACAGTAAGCATGAGTTCTAAAAAGACAGATAAACATGACAGTAAGCATGAGTGCTAAAAAGACAGATAAACATGACAGTAAGCATGAGTTCTAAAAAGACAGATAAACATGACAGTAAGCATGAGTTCTAAAAAGACAGATAAACATGACAGTACGCATGAGTTCTAAAAAGACAGATAAACATGACAGTAAGCATGAGTTATAAAAAGACAGATAAACATGACAGTAAGCATGAGTTCTATAAAGACAGATAAACATGACAGTAAGCATGAGTTCTAAAAAGACAGATAAACATAACTGTAAACATGAGTTCTAAAAAGACAGATAAACATGACAGTAAGCACGAGTTCTCTAAAGAAAGATAAACATGACAGTAAGCATGAGTTCTAAAAAGACAGATAAACATGACAGTAAGCATGAATAAAAAGACAGATAGAAATAACGGTAAGCATGAGTTCTAAAAAGACGGATAGAATGACAGTAAGCATGAGTTCTAAAAAGACAGATAGAAATGACAGTAAGCATGAGTTCTAAAAAGAATGATAAACATAACGGTAAGCATGAGTTCTAAAAAGAACGATAAACATGACAGTAAGCATGAGTTCTAAAAGACAGATAAACATGACGGTAAGCATGAGTGCTAAAAGAACAGATAAACATGACAGTAAGCATGAGTTCTAAAAAGACAGATAAACATGACGGTTAAGCATGAGTGCTAAAAAGAACAATAAACATGACAGTAAGCATGAGTTCTAAAAAGACAGATAAACATGACAGTAAGCATGAGTTCTAAAAGACAGATAAACATGACAGTAAGCATGAGTTCTAAAAAGACAGATAAACATGACAGTAAGCATGAGTTCTATAAAGACAGATAAACATGACAGTAAGCATGAGTTCTATAAAGACAGATAAACATGACAGTAAGCATGAGTTCTAAAAAGACAGATAAACATGACAGTAAGCATGAGTTCTAAAAAGACAGATAAACATGACAGTAAGCATGAGTTCTATCAAGACAGATAAACATGACAGTAAGCATGAGTTCTAAAAAGACAGATAAACAGGACAGTAAGCATGAGTTCTAAAGAGACAACTAAACATGAAAGTAAGCATGAGTTCTATAAAGAAAGATAAACATGACTGTAAGCATGAGTTCTATAAAGAAAGATAAACATGACAGTAAGCATGAGTTCTATAAAGAAAGATAAACATGACTGTAAGCATGAGTTCTAAAAAGAACGATAAACATGACAGTAAGCATGAGTTCTAAAAAGAAAGATAAACATGACAGTAAGCATGAGTTCTATAAAGAAAGATAAACATGACAGTAAGCATGAGTTCTAAAAAGAAAGATAAACATGACAGTAAGCATGAGTTCTAAAAAGAAAGATAAACATGACTGTAAGCATGAGTTCTAAAAAGAAAGATAAACATGACAGTAAGCATGAGTTCTAAAAAGAAAGATAAACATGACTGTAAGCATGAGTTCTAAAAAGATAGATAGAAATAACGGTAAGCATGAGTTCTATAAAGACAGATAAACATGACAGTAAGCATGAGTTCTATAAAGACAGATAAACATGACAGTAAGCATGAGTTCTATAAAGACAGATAAACATGACAGTAAGCATGCGTTCTATAAAGACAGATAAACATGACAGTAAGCATGAGTTCTATAAAGACAGATAAACATGACAGTAAGCATGAGTTCTATAAAGACAGATAAATATGACAGTAAGCATGAGTTCTATAAAGACAGATAAACATGACAGTAAGCATGAGTTCTATAAAGACAGATAAACATGACAGTAAGCATGAGTTCTATAAAGACAGATAAACATGACAGTAAGCATGAGTTCTATCAAGACAGATAAACATGACAGTAAGCATGAGTTCTATAAAGACAGATAAACATGACAGTAAGCATGAGTTCTATAAAGACAGATAAACAGGACAGTAAGCATGAGTTCTATAAAGACAGATAAACATGACAGTAAGCATGAGTTCTATAAAGACAGATAAACATGACAGTAAGCATGAGTTCTAAAAAGATAGATAGAAATGACGGTAAGCATGAGTTCTATAAAGACAGATAAACATGACAGTAAGCATGAGTTCTATAGAAAAACGGTAAGCAGACAGAAGATAAACATGACAGTAAGCATGAGTTCTATAAAGAAAGATAAACATGACAGTAAGCATGAGTTCTATAAAGACAGATAAACATGACAGTAAGCATGAGTTCTATAAAGACAGATAAACATGACAGTAAGCATGAGTTCTATAAAGACAGATAAACATGACAGTAAGCATGAGTTCTATAAAGACAGATAAACATGACAGTAAGCATGAGTTCTATAAAGACAGATAAACATGACAGTAAGCATGAGTTCTATAAAGACAGATAAACATGACAGTAAGCATGAGTTCTATAAAGACAGATAAACATGACAGTAAGCATGAGTTCTATAAAGACAGATAAACATGACAGTAAGCATGAGTTCTAAAAAGACAGATAAAATGACAGTAAGCATGAGTTCTATAAAGACAGATAAACATGACAGTAAGCATGAGTTCTATAAAGACAGATAAAAATAACAGTAAGCATGAGTTCTATAAAGATAGATAAAATGACAGTAAGCATGAGTTCTATAAAGAAAGATAAACATGACAGTAAGCATGAGTTCTATAAAGAAAGATAAACATGACAGTAAGCATGAGTTCTATAAAGACAGATAAACATGACAGTAAGCATGAGTTCTATAAAGACAGATAAAATGACAGTAAGCATGAGTTCTATAAAGACAGATAAACATGACAGTAAGCATGAGTTCTATAAAGACAGATAAACATGACAGTAAGCATGAGTTCTAAAAGACAGATAAACATGACAGTAAGCAAGTTCTATAAAGACAGATAAACATGACAGTAAGCATGAGTTCTATAAAGACAGATAAACATGACAGTAAGCATGAGTTCTATAAAGACAGATAAACATGACAGTAAGCATGAGTTCTATAAAGACAGATAAACATGACAGTAAGCATGAGTTCTATAAAGACAGATAAACATGACAGTAAGCATGAGTTCTATAAAGATAGATAAACATGACAGTAAGCATGAGTTCTAAAAAAAGATAAACATGACAGTAAGCATGAGTTCTAAAAAGAACAGATAAACATGACAGTAAGCATGAATTCTAAAAAGACAGATAAAATGACAGTAAGCATGAGTTCTAAAAAGACAGATAAACTTGACAGTAAGCATGAATTCTAAAAAGACAGATAAAATAACGGTAAGCATGAGTTCTAAAAGACAGATAAACTTGACAGTAAGCATGAGTTCTAAAAAGACAGATAGAATGACAGTAAGCATGAGTTCTAAAAGACAGATAGAAATGACAGTAAGCATGAGTTCTAAAAAGAATGATAAACATGACAGTAAGCATGAGTTCTATAAAGACAGATAAACATAACGGTAAGCATGAGTTCTATAAAGACAGATAAACATAACGGTAAGCATGAGTTCTATAAAGACAGATAAACATAACGGTAAGCATGAGTTCTAAAAAGAACGATAAACATGACAGTAAGCATGAGTTCTAAAAAGACAGATAAACATGACAGTAAGTATGAGTTCTAAAAAGACAGATAAACATGACTGTAATCATAAGTTCTAAAGAACGATAAACATGACGGTAAGCATGAGTGCTAAAAGAAAGATAAACATGACTGTAATCATAAGTGCTAAAAAGACAGATAAACATAACTGTAAACATGAGTGCTAAAAAGACAGATAAACATGACAGTAAGCATGCGTTCTATAAAGACAGATAAACATGACAGTAAGCATGCGTTCTATAAAGACAGATAAACATGACAGTAAGCATGAGTTCTATAAAGACAGATAAACATGACAGTAAGCATGAGTTCTATAAAGACAGATAAACATGACAGTAAATGAGTGCTAAAAAGACAGATAAACATGACAGTAAGCATGAGTTCTAAAAAGACAGATAAACATGACAGTAAGCATGAGTTCTAAAAAGACAGATAAACATGACAGTAAGCATGAGTGCTAAAAAAGACAGATAAACATGACAGTAAGCATGAGTGCTAAAAAGACAGATAAACATGACAGTAAGCATGAGTTCTATAAAGACAGATAAACATGACAGTAAGCATGAGTTCTATAAAGACAGATAAACATGATAACGTGCTAAAAAGACAGATAAACATGAGTAAGCATGAGTTCTATAAAGACAGATAAACATGACAGTAAGCATAAGTTCTATAAAGACAGATAAACATGACAGTAAGCAGGAGTTCTATAAAGAAAGATAAACATGACTGTAAGCATGAGTTCTATAAAGACAGATAAACATGACTGTAAGCATGAGTTCTAAAAAGACAGATAAACATGACAGTAAGCATGAGTTCTAAAAGAAAGATAAACATGACAGTAAGCATGAGTTCTATAAAGACAGATAAACATGACAGTAAGCATGAGTTCTATAAAGACAGATAAACATGACAGTAAGCATGAGTTCTAAAAAGACAGATAAACATGACAGTAAGCATGAGTTCTAAAAAGACAGATAAACATGACAGTAAGCATGAGTTCTAAAAAGACAGATAAACATGACAGTAAGCATGAGTTCTAAAAAGACAGATAAAATGACAGTAAGCATGAGTGCTATAAAGACAGATAAACATGACAGTAAACATGAGTTCTATAAAGACAGATAAAATGACTGTAAACATGAGTGCTAAAAAGACAGATAAACATGACAGTAAGCATGAGTGCTAAAAGAAAGATAAACATGACAGTAAGCATGAGTTCTAAAAAGAACGATAAACATGACAGTAAGCATGAGTTCTAAAAAGACAGATAAACATGACTGTAAACATGAGTTCTAAAAGACAGATAAACATGACTGTAAACATGAGTGCTAAAAAACGATAAACATGACTGTAAACATGAGTGCTAAAAAGACAGATAAACATGACAGTAAGCATGAGTTCTATAAAGACAGATAAACATGACAGTAAGCATGAGTTCTATAAAGACAGACAAAATGACAGTAAGCATGAGTTCTATAAAGACAGATAAAATGACAGTAAGCATGAGTTCTATAAAGACAACAGAAATGACAGTAAGCATGAGTTCTATAAAGACAGACAGAAATGACAGTAAGCATGAGTTCTAAAAAGACAGATAGAAATAACAGTAAGCATGAGTTCTAAAAGACAGATAGAATGACAGTAAGCATGAGTTCTAAAAGACAGACAGAAATGACAGTAAGCATGAGTTCTAAAAAGAAGATAGAAATGACAGTAAGCATGAGTTCTATAAAGACAGATAAAATAACGGTAAGCATGAGTTCTATAAAGACAGATAAAATAACGGTAAGCATGAGTTCTAAAAGAAGATAAAATGACAGTAACCATGAGTTCTATAAAGACAGATAAACATGACAGTAAGCATGAGTTCTAAAAAGACAGATAAACATGACAGTAAGCATGAGTTCTATAAAGACAGATAAACATGACAGTAAGCATGAGTTCTAAAAAGACAAATAAACATGACAGTAAGCATGAGTTCTAAAAAGACAGATAAACATGACAGTAAGCATGAGTTCTATAAAGACAGATAAACATGACAGTAAGCATGAGTTCTAAAAAAGACAGATAAACATGACAGTAAGCATGAGTTCTAAAAGACAGATAAACATGACAGTAAGCATGAGTTCTATAAAGAACAGATAAACATGACAGTAAGCATGAGTTCTAAAAAGACAGATAAACATGACAGTAAGCATGAATTCTAAAAAGACAGATAAACATGACAGTAAGCATGAGTTCTAAAAAGACAGATAAAATGACAGTAAGCATGAGTTCTATAAAGACAGATAAACATGACAGTAAGCATGAGTTCTAAAAAGAAAGATAAACATGACAGTAAGCATGAGTTCTATAAAGACAGATAAACATGACAGTAAGCATGAGTTCTATAAAGACAGATAAACATAACAGTAAGCATGAGTTCTAAAGAACGATAAACATGACAGTGCATGAGTTCTATAAAGACAGATAAACATGACAGTAAGCATGAGTGCTATAAAGACAGATAAACATGACAGTAAGCATGAGTTCTAAAAAGACAGATAAACATGACAGTAAGCATGAGTTCTATAAAGACAGATAAACATGACAGTAAGCATGAGTTCTATAAAGACAGATAAACATGACAGTAAGCATGAGTTCTAAAAAGACAGATAAACATGACAGTAAGCATGAGTTCTATAAAGACAGATAAACATGACAGTAAGCATGAGTTCTATAAAGACAGATAAACATGACTGTAAGCATGAGTGCTAAAAAGACAGATAAACATGACGGTAAGCATGAGTTCTATCAAGACAGATAAACATGACAGTAAGCATGAGTTCTATAAAGACAGATAAACATGACAGTAAGCAGGAGTTCTATAAAGAAAGATAAACATGACTGTAAGCATGAGTTCTATAAAGACAGATAAACATGACTGTAAGCATGAGTTCTAAAAGACAGATAAACATGACAGTAAGCATGAGTTCTAAAAAGACAGATAAACATGACAGTAAGCATGAGTTCTAAAAAGACAGATAAACATGACAGTAAGCATGAGTTCTAAAAAGACAGATAAACATGACAGTAAGCATGAGTTCTAAAAAGACAGATAAACATGACCGTAAGCATGAGTTCTAAAAAGACAGATAAACATGACAGTAAGCATGAGTTCTAAAAAGACAGATAAACATGACAGTAAGCATGAGTGCTAAAAAGAACGATAAACATGACGGTAAGCATGAGTTCTAAAAAGACAGATAAACATGACTGTAAACATGAGTGCTAAAAAAAGATAAACATGATAAACTAAAAGACAGATAAACATGACTGTAAACATGAGTGCTAAAAAGACAGATAAACATGACTGTAAGCATGAGTTCTAAAAAGAACGATAAACATAAGAGTTCTATAATAAACATAACGGTAAGCATGAGTTCTATAAAGACAGATATAAATAACGGTAAGCGGGAGTTTTAAAAAGTCAGATATAAATAACGGTAAACATGAGTTCTAAAAAGACAGATAAACATAACGGTAAGCATGAGTTCTAAAAAGACAGATAAACATGACTGTAAGCATGAGTGCTAAAAAGAACGATAAACATAACGGTAAGCATGAGTTCTAAAAAGAACGATAAACATGACAGTAAGCATGAGTTCTAAAAAGAACGATAAACATGACGGTAAGCATAAGTTCTAAAAAGAACGATAAACATAACGGTAAATATGAGTTCTAAAAAGAACGATAAACATAACGGTAAGCATGAGTTCTAAAAAGACAGATAAACATGACTGTAAACATGAGTTCTAAAAAGACAGATAAACATGACTGTAAACATGAGTGCTAAAAAGACAGATAAACATGACTGTAAACATGAGTGCTAAAAGACAGATAAACATGACTGTAAAATGAGTGCTAAAAAGACAGATAAACATGACTGTAAACATGAGTTCTAAAAAGACAGATAAAATGAGTAAACATGATAAAAAGAAGATAAACATGACAGTAAGCATGAGTGCTAAAAAGAAAGATAAACATGACAGTAAGCATGAATTCTAAAAAGACAGATAGAAATAACGGTAAGCATGAGTTCTAAAAAGACAGATAGAAATGACAGTAAGCATGAGTTCTAAAAAGACAGATAGAAATAACTGTAAGCATGAGTTCTATAAAGACAGATAGAAATAACGATAAGCATGAGTTCTAAAAAGACAGATAAACATAACAGTAAGCATGAGTTCTAAAAAGAAGATAAAATAACAGTAAGCATGAGTTCTAAAAAGACAGATAAACATGACAGTAAGCATGAGTTCTAAAAAGACAGATAAACATGACAGTAAGCATGAGTTCTAAAAAGACAGAGAAATAATAAATGAGTTCTAAAAAGACAGATAGAAATAAGCATGAGTTCTAAAAAGACAGATAGAAATAAAAGCATGGGTTCTATAAAGACAGATAAACATAACAGTAAGCATGAGTTCTATAAAGACAGATAAACATGACAGTAAGCATGAGTTCTAAAAAGACAGATAAACATGACAGTAAGCATGAGTTCTAAAAAGACAGATAAACATGACAGTAAGCATGAGTTCTAAAAAGACAGATAAACATGACAGTAAGCATGAGTTCTAAAAAGACAGATAAACATGACTGTAAGCATGAGTTCTAAAAAGACAGATAAACATGACTGTAAGCATGAGTTCTAAAAAGACAGATAAACATGACAGTAAGCATAAGTTCTATAAAGACAGATAAACATGACAGTAAGCATGAGTTCTAAAAAGAACGATAAACATGACAGTAAGCATGAGTTCTAAAAAGACAGATAAACATGACAGTAAGCATGAGTTCTAAAAAGACAGATAAACATGACAGTAAGCATGAGTTCTATAAAGACAGATAAACATGACAGTAAGCATGAGTTCTAAAAAGACAGATAAACATGACAGTAAGCATGAGTTCTATAAAGAAAGATAAACATGACAGTAAGTATGAGTTCTATAAAGAAAGATAAACATGACAGTAAGCATGAGTTCTATAAAGAAAGATAAACATGACAGTAAGCATGAGTTCTATAAAGAAAGATAAACATGACAGTAAGCATGAGTTCTATAAAGAAAGATAAACATGACAGTAAGCATGAGTTCTAAAAAGACAGATAAACATGACAGTAAGCATGAGTTCTATAAAGAAAGATAAACATGACAGTAAGCATGAGTTCTAAAAAGAAAGATAAACATGACAGTAAGCATGAGTTCTATAAAGAACGATAAACATGACAGTAAGCATGAGTTCTATAAAGAAAGATAAACATGACAGTAAGCATGAGTTCTAAAAGAAAGATAAACATGACAGTAAGCATGAGTTCTATAAAGAACGATAAACATGACAGTAAGCATGAGTTCTAAAAAGAACGATAAACATGACAGTAAGCATGAGTTCTAAAAAGACAGATAGAAATAACAGTAAGCATGAGTTCTAAAGAGACAGATAAACATGACGGTAAACTTTCTTTCTTTATTTATCAGTTCCTATTCTACCTTCCGGTAAATGGGTTTGAGATGCCCGAAATGATCTTTCTCCAGGATTCCCTGTCCTGACAGTTTCTGTTTCATTCGGTGAAAGTTATATTTCTTTGCGTTAATGCCTCTTTAACATCTTCTTCCCATTTTCTCCGAGGTCTGCCTTTTGGTCTTTTACGTTGCGTTTTAGCACTGTATACTGATTTAGCTACTCTATTGTCATTCATTCTGTTAACATGCCCAAACCATCTCAGTTGATTCATTTCTATATTAGTTTTTATGATACCTGCTTTGGTTTGATCTCTTATTTTTGTGTTTCTGATTTTGTCTCTTTTAGTTTTCCCTACTACTCTTCTTAGATATTTCATTTCGGCTGCCTGCACTCTACTGTATTCCCTGCTGTCTAAGGTCCAGGTTTCACTGCCATAGAGGAGAGTAGGACAATAAACTGTGTTGTATACTGCCATTTTGGTTTTTGTTGACAATTCTTGTTTACCTACAAATGCCTTTCCTAGATGGTTATATATTGCACTTGTCTTTTGGATTCTCTGGCTGATTTCTTGTCTTAGTTTTCCCTTTGAGTTAATCATTACTCCTAAGTAATTGTAGCTTTGAACTTGTTCTAAATTATCCCTGCCTAATTTAAGATTTTGTGTTTTAGCTTCCCTAGCTACTAGCATTGTTTTGGTTTTCTTTGCATTTACTCTCATTCCTCTTTTATTTAATTCATTATTCATTATGTTGATATTCGACTGAATGTCCCTTTCTGATTTTCAAACATAACTAAATCATCAGCAAATGAAAGCATTGATACATTTATTGGTCTGATCTTCCACATACCTACATTCATTTTCTTCATTTTTGAGGATGCCTTTGCGACTGAATCCATAAATGTGATAAACAAAAGAGGATTTAGGATACAAACTCTGTCTTACTCCTATATCTACGTCAAATTCCTCAGATAAATTTCCCGCTACTCTCACTGCACATGTTGGTTTATTGTAAAAACTTTTAATGGCTTCTATTAAATTTTGCTCTACTTTGTGTTCTTTTAAGGAAAGCCATAGTTCGTCCCTCCTCACGATGTCAAATGCCTTTTCTAAATCAATAAAACACAGGTGCAAGTCAGTGTTTCTCTCAAGAAATTTTTCTATTATTTGTCTAATTGTAAATATGTGATCTTGTACACTTCTACCTGGTCTAAATCTACTCTGGTGTTCTTCAATCTGATCCTCTACTCTTGTCCTTAGTCTCATTTCCAGAATCCCTGGCATACACTTTTCTTGGTACGCTAAGTAGTGATATCCCTCTATATTTTGGGCATTCCATGGTTGATCCTTTCTTGTGTATTGGTACTACCGTTCCCTTTTTCCAGTTGTCTGGCACCTGTTTGGACTTCCATGCTTGTTGGCATATTGCATGTAGTAGTTTGTCTGCCTCTCTCCCTTGGTTTTTAATCATTTCTGGATAAACTTTATCTGCTCCTGGGGCTTTTCCTAATTTCACTTTTCTTATAGCTGTTTGAAGTTCTTCCATGGAGATATCTACATCTTCAGCCGTCTTAACTCCATTTCTTGTTACTCTTAATAATTGATCTGTACTCCTTGTTTCATATGTTCTGGAGGATTATGTAATTGTTGAAAATACTTTCTCCACGTTTCCATGATTTCACTGTCTCCTTTCAGTATTTCTCCTTTTGCGTTCTTAATTTGTCGTATTGGGCATGTTTTGGTCTTTCTCAAGTTCTTCATTGCTCCCCAGAACAGTTTTTGATTTCCTTGATAGCTTCCTTAAAGTCTTTGTCCAAACTCTTCCCACTGTTCCTGTTTTGCGTTCCTAACTTCCTCTTTGGCGATAGTTCTTTTACTCACGTAATCTATCTTATCCTCTGGTCCCTTTGTTTGCAAGTATTTATTCCAGGCATCTTTCTTTTCTTTGATCTTAGTCTTGACATTCTCATTCCAGCATGCTGTCCTTTTCCCATCTCCTTTAATTTGTTTCCTACCACAGACCTCTTCAGTACAACTGAGGAGTGTTTCTTTATATATTTGCCACTTTTCTTCTATTGTGCTTTCCTTCAGATACATCTGCCTTTCACTGATAAATCTTTTTATCCTGGATTGGTACATCTGTTTTAATATTGGTTTATTTAGTTCTTCTATTTTGAGTTTAGTAACTTTCGTCTCTTTCCATTCCTGTTTGTTTTCTTCAGTTAATAATCTCATTTTGGCGATCACTAGGTGATGATCACTAAATATTTCAGCTCCTCTAATTACTCTAGCATCCATTGTACTCTAAAAAAGGGAGCTGCTAACTGTCATGTAGTCTATGATTGACTTTTCACATCTGTCTTCATTTACTCTTGTATATTTGTGGATATCTTTATGAGGAAAAATGTGTTAGCTATTTTCATGTTATTCTTTAGGCAAAAATCTATTAGTCTCTCTCCATTTGGAGAAGTTGTTGTCTCTCCTTCTTTACCTATTAATCCTCCTGATGTTTCTACATTATTGCCTACTCTAGCGTTTAAATCTCCTAAAACCATTAATTCCTGTTTGGGTTTAAGATTCTCTGCAGCTATTTGTAAATCATTTTCGAAGATATCTTTTTCTTCTTTGGGGGCATCTTCGTTTGGTCCATAAGCTATGAATAATTTAATTTCTCTTCATTTTGGTTTAATATTTACCTCTAATAGCCGTGGGCTTACACATTTCCAACTTTCTAGTAGCATTTCTTGCCTTTTATGCATTAGGAAGCCTACTCCTGCTCTAGCTCTATCTTTGACATCTACTCCTGAGAAGATTAAAGTATGGTTTGGTCCTACATTTTCTGTTCCTTGTCCTTTTTTCTTTGTTTCTGTAATAGCCAAAATGTCTACTTAAAATTTTTCCATTTCTTCTGCTAATTCTAACTCCTTTCCATTAATTGCCCTAACATTCCATGTTCAAAAAATCACAGTCCGTGTTCTTTTCCAGAGTCGTCTTCGAAAGTTCAAGCCGGGTATATCATTGTATATATTATTACTTTGAATCAGGTTGTTTTGGATAAGTAGGGGATTAACCCACTGTACCCTAGGTAGATGGTAGGGCTGTCACCTTGAGGCCCCCTACCGGGCCTTGTTATTTTCTTTCAGGGTTAACTTCCTTAGCCTTTAGTCATTCAAGACCAGCCTGCAAGGCAGATCGTTGTTATTTTCTGTCAGGGTTAACTCCTTAGCCTTTGGTCAGTCAAGATTGACCTGCAGGGCAGTAGGATGTTTTCTTTAAGGGTTAACTCCCTTAGCCTATGGTCGGCCAAGAGCTGCCTGCAAGGCAGCAGGAGACTCGTTGAGGGTGGGATCATCTACTCCTCGTACAGGTGCTTACCTGTCCACTGCCCTTTTAAGAGGACAGATAGAAATAATGGTAAGCATGAGTTCTATAAAGACAGATAGAAATGACAGTAAGCATGAGTTCTATAAAGACAGATAGAAATAACGGTAAGCATGAGTTTTATAAAGACAGATAGAAATGACGGTAAGCATGAGTTCTATAAAGACAGATAGAAATGACAGTAAGCATGAGTTCTATAAAGACAGATATAAATGGCGGTAAGCATGAGTTCTATAAAGACAGATAGAAATGACAGTAAGCATGAGTTCTATAAAGACATATAGAAATGACAGTAAGCATGAGTTCTATAAAGACAGATAGAAATGACAGTAAGCATGAGTTCTATAAAGACAGATAGAAATGACAGTAAGCATGAGTTCTATAAAGACAGATATAAATAACGGTAAGCGGGAGTTCTATAAATACAGATATAAATAACGGTAAGCGGGAGTTTTAAAAAGACAGATATAAATAACGGTAAGCATGAGTTCTATAAAGACAGATAAACATGACGGTAAGCATGAGTTCTATAAAGACAGATATAAATAACGGTAAGCGGAGTTCTATAAAGACAGATATAAATAACGGTAAGCATGAGTTCTATAAAGACAGATAAACATAACGGTAAGCATGAGTTCTATAAAGACAGATAAACAATGATGAGTTCTATAAAGACAGATAAACATAAGAATATAGATAGAAATAATGGTTTGCATAAGTTCTAAGAAGATAGATAGAAATAATGGTATGCATAAGTTCTAAGAATATAGATATAAATAATGGTATGCATAAGTTCTAAGAATATAGATAGAAATAATGGTATGCATAAGTTCTAAGAATATAGATAGAAATAATGGTATGCATAAGTTCTAAGAATATAGATAGAAATAATGGTATGCATAAGTTCTAAGAAAATAGATAGAAATAATGGTATGCATAAGTTCTAAGAAAATAGATAGAAATAATGGTATGCATAAGTTCTAAGAAAATAGATAAAAATAACGTTCTAAGTAGACAGATGGAAATGACTTTTAAGCCAGATAGAAAGAACGATATAGCTTATTTCTAAAGTTTCAGATGGAAATAACGTTAGCATGCGTTCTAAGAAAACATATTGAAATAACGGTAAGCATGAGTTTTAACAAGACAGATAGAAATAACAGTAAGCATGAGTTTTAACAAGACAGATAGAAATAACAGTAAGCATGAGTTTTAACAAGACAGATAGAAATAACGGTAAGCATGAGTTTTAACAAGACAGATAGAAATAACGGTAAGCATGAGTTTTAACAAGACAGATAGAAATAACAGTAAGCATGGGTTTTAACAAGACAGATAGAAATAACGGTAAGCATGAGTTCTAACAAGACATATAGAAATAACAGTAAGCATGAATTCTAACAAGACAGATAGAAATAACGATAAGCATGAATTCTAACAAGACAGATAGAAATAACAGTAAGCATGAATTTTAACAAGACAGATAGAAATAACAGTAAGCATGAGTTCTAACAAGACAGATAGAAATAACAGTAAGCATGAATTCTAACAAGACAGATAGAAATAACAGCAAGCATGAGTTCTAACAAGACAGATAGAAATAACAGCAAGCATGAATTCTAACAAGACAGATAGAAATAACAGCAAGCAGGAATTCTAACAAGACAGATAGAAATAACAGCAAGCATGAATTCTAACAAGACAGATAGAAATAACAGTAAGCATGAGTTCTAACAAGACAGATAGAAATAACAGTAAGCATGAATTCTAACAAGACAGATAGAAATAACAGTAAGCATGATTCTAACAAGACAGATAGAAATAACAGTAAGCATGAATTCTAACAAGACAGAAAGAAGTAACAGTAAGCATGAATTCTAACAAGACAGATAGAAATAACAGTAAGCATGAATTCTAACAAGACAGAAAGAAGTAACAGTAAGTATGAATTCTAACAAGACAGATAGAAATAACAGTAAGCATGAATTCTAACAAGACAGATAGAAATAACAGCAAGCATGAATTCTAACAAGACAGATAGAAATAACAGTAAGCATGAATTCTAACAAGACAGATAGAAGTAACAGTAAGCATGAATTCTAACAAGACAGATAGAAATAACAGTAAGCATGAATTCTAACAAGACAGAAAGAAGTAACAGTAAGCATGAATTCTAACAAGACAGATAGAAATAACAGTAAGCATGAATTCTAACAAGACAGAAAGAAGTAACAGTAAGCATGAATTCTAACAAGACAGAAAGAAGTAACAGTAAGCATGAATTCTAACAAGACAGAAAGAAGTAACAGTAAGCATGAATTCTAACAAGACAGATAGAAATAACAGTAAGCAAATTCTAACAAGACAGAAAGAAATAACAGTAAGCATGAATTCTAACAAGACAGAAAGAAGTAACAGTAAGCATGAATTCTAACAAGACAGAAAGAAGTAACAGTAAGCATGAATTCTAACAAGACAGAAAGAAGTAACAGTAAGCATGAATTCTAACAAGACAGAAAGAAGTAGAAAATTCTAACAGACAGAAAGAAGTAAGCATGAATTCTAACAAGACAGATAGAAATAACAGTAAGCATGAGTTCTAACAAGACAGATAGAAAGTAACAGTAAGCATGAATTCTAACAAGACAGAAAGAAATAACAGTAAGCATGAATTCTAACAAGACAGAAAGAAATAACAGTAAGTATGAGTTCTAACAAGACAGAAAGAAGTAACAGTAAGTATGAGTTCTAACAAGACAGAAAAAAGTAACAGTAAGCATGAATTCTAACAAGACAGAAAGAAGTAACAGTAAGCATGAATTCTAACAAGACAGAAAGAAGTAACAGTAAGCATGAGTTAGAAATGACAGCATGGCCTGGGCTGATGGTTTATTGTCAGTGTAGATGGTAAACTGACGTCTTTCTAGCATGAAACGAAAATACAGAATAGCCTAATGTACGCCAAGGAGTTCTTGATCAAAAGCGCTGTATTGCTGCTTAGGTTTTCACAATTGTCGACTTAAAAAAGGCGAGAGCTTGCCAGCGACTTTGGACAAACTGTTCAATGACATCAGCCACGGCCACATCTGAAGCGTCACACGTGAGAGCTAAGGGGCAATCCGTTAAAGGGTGTGCTAGCAAAGTTGCGTTTGCCAGTGCAGTCTTACCAGCGAAGAAGGCTTGTTTCATTTCTACGGACCATGTCAGTTCTTTTCGGGGCTTGGCTCCTTTTTAGTGAACCGTATAATGGACGTAGCGTTGCGGTGATGTTAGGAATGAATCGATGATAAAAGTTTATCATGCCAAGGAACTCCTGCAACGCTTTCACAGTCTTCGGCTGTGGGAAATCTGTGACTGCCTCGACCTTGGACGTTTTCGGTGAGGACCCAGACGCAGTAACTTGGTGTCCCAAGAAGTCCAGGGAAGACACTCCAAAAAGGCATTTTTCGAGACGAATCACGAGTCCGTGATCGTTTAGTCGTTGAAAGACGTTGTAAGGTCCTCAACGTGCGTCTTTTCAGAGCCGATGGCAATCAGAATGTCGTCTAAATAAACAAATGCACATTCCAGGTTTTGCAGAACTGTCCGTGAGACGCTGGGAATGTCTGTGACATTTTGCAATCCAAAAGGCATACGTAAAAAATCCCACAGATCGAAGGGGGTGATCACTGCTGTTTTTGGGACGTCCTCTGGAACGACTGGAATTTGGTGATACCCACTGACAAGGTCAACTGGAAATTCTTGGATATGGGGTACCGGGTAGTTGTCTGGTACAGAGGCGTCGTTTAGTCTCCGGTAGTCGCCACATGGGCGCCATCCACCATTAGCTTTGGGGACTATGTGAAGAGGAGACGCCCAAGGCCTGTTGGATTTCCTTATGACACCCATCTTCTCCATTTCGAGAAACTCCCTCTTTGCTGTAGCCAGCTTTTCAGGGGCTAAGTGACGTGCTCGAGCAAAGACAAGTCGGTTTTGGTCGTAATATAATGTTGGACGCCGTGTTTTACCGTAGTAGCGGAAAAGGTTGGTGTTAAAAGCTCAGGGAAAGCGTTAAGGATCTTTCGGAACTGGTTACTGTCTAGCTGTAGCAGTGCGAGATCACCATCTGAGGAGACAGAGCTGATGGAGCAAAGAATTGACAAGAAAGATTCTGCTTCGATCAAACGACGGCCCCGGATGTCCACAAGAAGGTTGTGTTGGCGTAGGAAATCTGCTTCGAAAAGGGGGCGTTTGACGTCTGCTACGATTAGCCTTGAGTTAAAAATGCGCCCACCAAAGCGTAGAGGAGCGTCGTGAGCACCATATGTCGCTATGGATGTGCCATTAGCCGCGTGTAAAGATTGGCACTCTTTCCTGATTTTCTGTCGATCATCGTGGCAGGGGTAACAGAAACCTGGGCGCCAGGGTCGACTAGAAAATGTCGTTTAGAGATGTCGTCTGTGATGAAAAGCTGTGTGCTTCTTTGGTGGTGTATTAAAAGGCGTTGTGGTGGTGCAACATGTCGAGCCAACAGTAGTGAGAACTACTGTTGACTCGCCTTCCCGTTTCCCTGGTTCTTCTTGTGGTGTTGGAAAGTGTGGAAATGTTTGCACATATGCAAACACCGTTTGGCACTAGAACCAAAACGCCGATGATACCAGCACACAGAGTCGTCCGTATGACTTGGTGATGACTGACGTCGCTCGAGAGTAGTGGTTGCGGTTGCATACACTTTAGGTTCGGCACTCAGCGAGTTAAATAGGTTGTCGGCTTCTGATGCCAACGCTCTATAATTCTCGATGTTAATCGAGTTTGCTAGCGAAACTCGGATGTTTTCAGGCAGTTGTCGCAAGAACAAGTGTCGGAAAAGGGAACACAGTTTGTGGCTTCCCTGTAGACTCAGCATTGAATCCATAAGTTCGAACGGTTTACCATCGCCTAAAACTCGAACGTTGAGAAGTGCCAAAGCTCACTCTGTCTCGGAGAGGCCGAAATCTGACGATAGGAAGGTTTTTACAGTTCCATACTTGTTATCAGAGGGTGGGTCGCTGATGACTGATAATGCCCTTGATGCTGTGTTAGCATCCAACGCTGAGATGACATGATAATATTTCGTCTCATCAGACTTGATTCCACGATGTGAAAAACTGAGCTTCAGTCTGAGCAAACCAGGCCGACGGGCAGCTAGTCTAGAAAGTTGGGAGCTTGATTGCTACGAAGTCTAAAGACATAATTAATTGTTGATATTGTAGATTTAGAATATCAAGGGATATTATAACGTAAATATTCCTTACCGGGGTCACCAATGTAGCAAGCTCGAATGACACACAACAGAAAGCATGTAGAATATAAAACAGACTTTATTTAAGTATTCTGTTGACACAAGTGAGCCAGTCTGTAGACCGGATGAGCGACTGCTCAGAAGTAAACAGACACGGAAACAGAGAGGGTCAAGTTTACCGGTGTCAGTTCTTGATTGTGTCCCATATAATATTAGTCTCCACAGTAACATGATTTCTAAAAAGAAAGATAGAAATAACGGTAGGCATGAGTTTTAAAAAGACAGATAGAAAAGAGTTCTAAGAAGTCAGATGGAAATAACGGTAGGTATTAGTGTTAAGAAGGTAGATCGAAATAACGGTCGGCAAGAGTTTTCAGAAGATAGATAGAAATAACAGTAACCGTGAGTTCTACGAAGAGAAACAGAAATAACGGTAAGCACGAGTTCTAAAAGACAGATGGAAATAACGGTAACCATTAGTGTTAAGAAGATAAATAGAAATAACGGTAAATATCAGTGTTAAGAAGATAAATAGAAATAACGGTAAACATTAGTGTTAAGAAGATAAATAGAAATAACGGTAAACATTAGTGTTCAGAAGATAAATAGAAATAACGGTAAACATTAGTGTTCAGAAGATAGATAGAAATAACGGTAAACATTAGTGTTCAGAAGATAGATAGAAATAACGGTAAATATTAGTGTTAAGAAGATAGATAGAAATAACGGTAAACATTAGTGTTAAGAAGATAAATAGAAATAACGGTAAACATTAGTGTTAAGAAGATAGATAGAAATAACGGTAAGTATTAGTGTTAAGAAGATAGATAGAAATAACGGTAGGTACTAGTGTTAAGAAGATAGATAGAAATAACGGTAAACATTAGTGTTAAGAAGATAGATAGAAATAACGGTAAGAAGATTAGTGTTAAGAAGATAGATAGAAATAACGGTAAGTATTAGTTCTAAGAAGATAGATAGAAATAACGGTAAATATTAGTGTTAAGAAGATAGATAGAAATAACGGTAAGTATTAGTGTTAAGAAGATAGATAGAAATAACGGTAAATATTAGTGTTAAGAAGATAGATAGAAATAACGGTAAATATTAGTGTTAAGAAGATAGATAGAAATAACGGTAAATATTAGTGTTAAGAAGATAGATAGAAATAACGGTAAATATTAGTGTTAAGAAGATAGATAGAAATAACGGTAAATATTAGTGTTAAGAAGATAGATAGAAATAACGGTCAATATTAGTGTTAAGAAGATAGATAGAAATAACGGTAAGTATTAGTGTTAAGAAGATAGATAGAAATAACGGTAAATATTAGTGTTAAGAAGATAGATAGAAATAACGGTAAGTATTAGTGTTAAGAAGATAGATAGAAATAACGGTAAATATTAGTGTTAAGAAGATAGATAGAAATAACGGTAAACATTAGTGTTAAGATGGATAGAAATAACGGTAAATATTAGTGTTAAGATAGATAGAAATAACGGTTATTAGTGTTAAGATAGATAGAAATAACGGTAAATATTAGTGTTAAGAAGATAGATAGAAATAACGGTAAATATTAGTGTTAAGAAGATAGATAGAAATAACGGTAAGTATTAATGTTAAGAAGATAGATAGAAATAACGGTAAATATTAGTGTTAAGAAGATAGATAGAAATAACGGTAAGTATTAGTGTTAAGATAGATAGAAATAACGGTAAATATTAGTGTTAAGATAGATAGAAATAACGGTAAATATTAGTGTTAAGATAGATAGAAATAATTAGGTAAATATTAACGTGTATTAGTGTTAAGATAGATAGAAATAACGGTAAATTAGGTAAGATATTAACGTGTAAATTAGAAGATAGATAGAAATAACGGTAAATATTAGTGTTATAAAGATAGACAGACAGAAATAACGTTAGGCATTAGGTCTAAGAAGACAGATAGAAATAACGTTAGGCATTAGGTCTAAGAAGACAGACAGAAATAAAGCATTAGGTCTAAGAAGACAGACAGAAATAACGTTAGGCATTAGGTCTAAGAAGATAGAAGAAATAACGTTAGCATTATAAGAAGACAGATAGAAATAACGTTAGGCATTAGGTCTAAGAAGAAGATAGAAATAACGTTAGGCATTATAAGAAGATAGATAGAAATAACGTTAGGCATTAGGTCTAAGAAGATAGATAGAAATAACGTTAGGCATTAGGTCTAAGAAGATAGATAGAAATAACGTTAGGCATTAGGTCTAAGAAGATAGATAGAAATAACGTTAGGCATTAGGTCTAAGAAGACAGATAGAAATAACGTTAGGCATTAGGTCTAAGAAGACAGATGAAATAACGTTAGGCATTAGGTCTAAGAAGACAGATAGAAATAATGGTAAGTATTAAAGAAGATAGATAGAAATAACGGTAAGCATTAAGTCTGCAAGGACAGTATGCAAGAGTTCTAAGAACACGGATGAAAAGGACAGTATGCATGATAAGAACACGGATGAAAAGGACAGAGCATGAGTTCTAAGAACACGGATGAAAATGAAAAGGACGGATGAAAAGGACAGTATGCATGAGTTCTAAGAACACGGATGAAAAGGACAGTATACGATTATACGAAAACATATGAAAAGGACAGTGAAAAGGACAGTATGCACGAATTATACGAAAACATATGAAAAGGACAGTATGCACGAATTATACGAAAACATATGAAAAGGACAGTATGTACGAATTATAAGAAACATATGAAAAGGACAGATGAAAAGGACAGTATGCATGAATTATAAGAAAACATATGAAAAGGACAGTATGCACGAATTATACGAAAACATATGAAAAGGACAGTATGCACGAATTATACGAAAACAATGAAAAGGACAGTATGCATGAGTTCTAAGAAGACAGATGAAAAGGACAGTATGCATGAGTTTTAAGAAGACAGATGAAAATGACAATAAACCTGATTTTTAAGAAAACAGATGGAAATAACAGTAAACATGAGTTTTAAAAAAGTCATATGGAAATAACAGTATGCATGCGTTTTATGAAGACATATAGAAATGACAGTAATGGAAATGACAGTAAGCAACAGTTTTAAGAAAATAATGGAAAATTTTGGGTAATCATGAGTTCAAATTAGACATGTAGTAATTACGGTAATCATGAGTTCTAATTAGACATGTAGTAATGAGTAACTATGAGTTCTAATTAGACATGTAGTAATGACGGTAATCATGAGTTCTAATTAGACATGTAGTAATGACGGTAATCATGATTTCTAATTAGACATATAGAAATGACGGTAACCATGAGTTCTAATTAGACATATAGTAATGACGGTAACCATGAGTTCTAATTAGACATGTAGTAATGACGGTAACCATGAGTTCTAATTAGACATATAGTAATTATGGTAACCATGAGTTCTAATTAGACATATAGTAATGACGGTAACCATGAGTTCTAATTAGACATATAGTAATGACGGTAACCATGAGTTCTAATTAGACATATAGTAATGACGGTAATCATGAGTTCTAATTAGACATGTAGTAATGACGGTAACCATAAGTTCTAATTAGACATGTAGTAATGACGGTAACCATGAGTTCTAATTAGACATGTAGTAATGACGGTAACCATGAGTTCTAATTAGACATATAGTAATGACGGTAATCATGAGTTCTAATTAGACATGTAGTAATGACGGTAACCATGAGTTCTAATTAGACATGTAGTAATGACGGTAACCATGAGTTCTAATTAGACATATAGTAATGACGGTAACCATGAGTTCTAATTAGACATGTAGTAATGACGGTAACCATGAGTTCTAATTAGACATGTAGTAATGACGGTAACCATGAGTTCTAATTAGACATGTAGTAATGACGGTAATCATGAGTTCTAATTAGACATGTAGTAATGACGGTAACCATGAGTTCTAATTAGACATGTAGTAATGACGGTAACCATGAGTTCTAATTAGACATGTTCTAATTATATAGAAATGACGGTAACCATGAGTTCTAATTAGACATGTAGTAATGACGGTAACCATGAGTTCTAATTAGACATATAGTAATGACGGTAATCATGAGTTCTAATTAGACATGTAGTAATGACGGTAACCATGAGTTTTAATTAGACATATAGAAATGACGGTAATCATGAGTTCTAATTAGACATATAGAAATGACGGTAACCATGAGTTCTAATTAGACATGTAGTAATGACGGTAACCATGAGTTCTAATTAGACATATAGTAATGACGGTAACCATGATTTCTAATTAGACATATAGAAATGACGGTAATCATGATTTCTAATTAGACATATAGTAATGACGGTAATCATGAGTTCTAATTAGACATGTAGAAATGACGGTAACCATGAGTTCTAATTAGACATATAGTAATGACGGTAATCATGAGTTCTAATTAGACATGTAGTAATGACGGTAATCATGAGTTCTAATTAGACATATGGAAATAACGGTAACCATGAGTTCTAATTAGACATATGGAAATGACGGTAACCATGAGTTCTAATTAGACGAAAAGTTTAATATTGTCTTTCATCATGGATCAAAATATGATTTCCATTTGATAATTGGAGACCTAGTTAAAATGAAACAAATGCATATAAAGTCAGTGTATTAGCAAAAAAGGCCGAAAACTCTATAACGGTAATACAGGAAACAGCTGTTATAAGATGGTGATTAAAGAAAGTATTAGCTTTCTTGGATGATTAATTGATAGTCTATTTAAAACATGAAAAGATGAAGGTTGTAATATAATCAAGGAAAAATTATACAATTATATACAACAAAACGTTTTTTACTGAAAAGATGAAGAAACACAAAAGAAAAGTTTATTTATGAATTAAAAAAAGAAAATTATGATGTTGATTATGAATATAGTGATTCTCTATATATGAAACAAATCTCTGATTAGTTATTTGAAGACTTTAAATATTATGAATTTAACAAAGTTGAGAATAAGTGGGAAAGAACATTCAAAGGTGTTTATCCTTACGAATACTTCTCATCATTAGATAAGTTTGAGGAAACAAAATTACCATCACAAGAATTATTTATTCGACGTTAAATCAATCTAATATTAGGGATAAATAATATGAACATGCACAAAGAATATGTAACAGGTATTGCAATAATTTAGAAGATAATCATTTATTGTATCAGTTAATGGATGTATTAATATTAACAGATGTGTTTGAGAATTTTAGAAACCTTTGTTCAGATCAACATGAAGTCGATCCAATTTATTGTTGCTCTGCTCCTGGATTAACATGGGAATGTGGATTAAAATTTCAGGGCAAAATATTTGAAACATGTGGTCAATTACACTCAAGAGCTAGTTAGAAAGACGTCTTAAACTTAATCATAAATATTTTCAATGTATCGTTAATCACTCAAGAAAATAAGTTAAAGGTCAATTACAATTAATTAAACCAATAGAATTGGAACTACTAACTGACTATGATATGTTAAATACAATAATTCAAAGAGGGATAAGAGGGGGTTTCTCTGGTGTGTTAGGATCTAGGTGGGTTAAAGCAAACAGCAAATACACAAATGATTTGATAGAAAATTGATCACAGAGAAGGTAATTACTTTTTGTATAAATTTAGAAATAAAGAAAGCATGCACCAGTTCTTAAAACAAAACTATATTTGGTATATTGGTGTAAACAATTTGTATGGACACGGTATGGGCCAACCTCTTCCATATACAAATCTAAAATATTTAGAAATTAGTCAAAATATAAAACCCTTCTTTTGCAATAGAACAATATTTAAATCAGTGTACTGATGATGTAGGAATGATATTCTGTGTTGATTAAAGAATTAAATGATTTAACAAAGTTGAAAACAAGGAAATATCCATATAGCATCAGAAAATAGAAGCGTTGAAGAAGATGAGATATCAGAGTGTTATTTTAGAAAGCACTTAAATTTAAACAAAGAAAAACTAAGTATGTCAGAGAAAACTATTTTTGATTTACATAATAAAAAGGATTATGTTGTACATTATAAAATATTAAAGTTTTATTTGTCATTAGGAATGGAAGTGTCAAAGATTCATAAAGTACTATCTTTTAATTAAAACCCATGTTTAAAAGCCAACATTTATTTTGATACTGAAAGGCGTGCTAAAGCAACAAATGATTTTGAAAGGATTTTTGAAATTGTTGAATAATTCCTTTTATGGAAAAACATGAGAAAAGATCAAAAACAGATTTAAAATACATTTAACAAAAGATGGAGATAAAATCAAGAAATATGCATAAAAACAATTTCAGAGATGTTATTGATTTCAATGATAATTTCAAAGGAATAGTTATGAACAAATTATGAGTTAAATCGAATAAACGAATTTATTTGGGGATGTGTATGGTAGATTATTCCAGATTATTAATGTCTGAATTTTATTATGACATAATAGAAAAGTACTTCCCAGATAATGAAATTATGTATCAAGACTCAGACGCATTTGTTCTTAATATTTATATAGATGGTCTATATGATGATATAAAACACATTAAAAGTCATTTAGATAATTATAATATGAAAAGAGATAATCCATTATTTTCATCAGAAAACAAAAAAGAAATTGGTGAATTCAAAGATGAATTAGGTGGAAAAATTATTACAGAATTCATTGCATTGAGAAGTAAGATGTATTGCTATAAATTATTAAACAATTAAAATGAAGAAGATTTTAAATGTAAAGCAAAGGGTATTAATAGAGCAGCAAGAAAAAATAACATTTAATAATTATAAGAATTGTTTGTTCAAAAATGAAATTGTTTATGAAACAATTTACACAATAAACAATAAGAAACATAAAATGTATATAGACAATTCTAATAAAGTTGGATTATCTCCTGCAGATGATAAGAGATATATCTTAAATGATAAAATAACTATTTATCCGTATGGACTTGAAAGTTTGTATTTTACATAATTTATTTTTTTTTCGTTTTATTTTAGAAGATTAATAAAATAAATTTGTGTACAAAATATAATAAAAACAAATTCTATATAAATGGAAACCAATAATTTCTTGGAAAGGCAGACGAATATTAGATCTGAAACATCGGAAAATGATTAATGAACTACACATGGATGAAAAAATATGAAATAACTTCTGCAGTAAAAAGGAATACAAAGTTTGGTGACGCAGTTATTTTGAAGTTAGAAGATGAGATAAATGTTTTTCTCCCCAAAAGATATGGTTATCTTGAGGAAAAAAAGTAAGGAAACTAGTCGGTTTGAATCTTATTTATCGTGGAGAAGAAATAATTAAAGAAGGTATGAAACTGTATTGATTTTGAGTGATATCTTCATTTTCTTTAAAATGGAAGTTAATTTAGAAACTAAGAATGCTGTATGTGATTTGCAGGATTGTGTCAATGATTCAAAATATTTAAACAAACTTGTTTTTTGTAATTTTTTTCGTTTTTGTTGTTGCAATAATGCTAGCTTTTTTATTTCTCTCATTCAATTCGATAAGGTTTTTGTAACATTATCGTCATGGTCGATCAATGAAACTTTATAGCTTTCAATAGATCTAACTCAACCTTTTCTTCAATCTCTGGGTAATCTAATTAGCGTGATCTAATTCAACCTTTTGTATTAACGTAATTCAACCTTTGTATTAGCGTGATGTAATTTTTGTATTAGCTAATTCAACCTTTTGTATTAGCGTGATGTAATTCAACCTTTTGTTTTTTTGTATTAGTAATTCGCCTTTTGTATTAAGCGTGATGTAATTAATGATGTAATTCAACCTTTTGTATTAGCGTGATGATAAACCTTTTGTATTAATTCAACCGTTTGTATTAGCGTGATGTAATTCAACCTTTTGTATTAGCGTGATGTAATTCAACCTTTTGTATTGTGATGTAATTCAACCTTTTGCGTGATCTAACTCAACCTTTTGTATTAGCGTGATCTAACTCAACCTTTTGTATTAGCGTGATCTAATTCAACCTTTTGTTCGTGATGTAATTTAAGTATTCGTTGTATAGATTGAATTACTTTATCCTTTAATTTACTTTCTATATAAAAACTTTTAACACTAGAAGCGATATTAACTTCACCATTAGTCTTCTCCTTTATGTGTTTGAATACTTCTGCACTTTGAATGTTGTTAATAAGTTCTAAATTATCACTAATAACTGTACTAACTAAATTTGTAGCAGTTTCCTTGTCGTAGATATCCTCTAATGGTTTTACGTTAATTCCGTTTTTAGTAAATATTTCAATTGAAATTTTTAAAGAAAATAAATTTATGATAGAAATTGTTCTACAGTTATATTGCCATGCTCATCACTTTCAAGATCTTTTCCAAAACCAACTTTCTCTGCTCTTGTCTTTTTTACGTTCTTTCTTCTTAGTTTCTCTCCATCGCTCTTTAATTTTTGTTTCTCTACAACATCCACAGTAGAACATTTCAAAGCATGAATTTTCAATTCCCTCTTTGTATACATACCTTCACAAGTATTAAATTTTTCTGTAATTGGTGATTTCGGTTCATAATTATAACGACCTCTAAACTTAAATCCTGTGTCACTTTCATGAATTCGTAGAAGACAGATGGAAATAACAGTAAGCATAAGTTTATAAAATACAGATAGAAATAATGGTAATCATGAGTTTGCTTAAAACAGTAACCAATGACGGTAATCATGAGTTTGCTTAAAACAGTAACCAATGACGGTAATCATGAGTTTGCTTAAAACAGTAACCAATGACGGTAATCATGAGTTTGCTTGAAACAGTAACCAATGACGGTAATCATGAGTTTGTAGAAAACGGATGAAAATATCGGTAATCATGAGTCCGTCATAGACAGATAGAAATAACGGTAAGCATGAGTCCGTCATAGACAGATAGAAATAACGGTAGTCATGAGTCCGTCATAGACAGATAGAAATAACGGTAAGCATGAGTCCGTCATAGACAGATAGAAATAACGGTAATGAGTCCGTCATAGACAGATAGAAATAACGGTAATCATGAGTCCGTCATAGACAGATAGAAATAACGGTAATCATGAGTCCGTCATAGACAGATAGAAATAACGGTAAGCATGAGTCCGTCATAGACAGATGAAAATAACGGTAGTCATGAGTCCGTCATAGACAGATAGAAATAACGGTAGCATGAGTTCGTCATAGACAGATAGAAATAACGGTAAGCATGAGTCCGTCATAGACAGATAGAAATAACGGTAAGCATGAGTCCGTCATAGACAGATAGAAATAACGGTAAGCATGAGTCCGTCATAGACAGATAGAAATAACGGTAAGCATGAGTTCGTCATAGACAGATAGAAATAACGGTAAGCATGAGTTCGTCATAGACAGATAGAAATAACGGTAAGCATGAGTCCGTCATAGACAGATGAAAATAACGGTAATCATGAGTCCGTCATAGACAGATAGAAATAACGGTAAGCATGAGTCCGTCATAGACAGATGAAAATAACGGTAAGCATGAGTTAATAGAAGACAGATTGAATTAATGTTCAGTATAAGTTCGTACAATAAAAATGGAAATAACGGTAAGCATAAGTTGGTAGAAGACAATTTGTCTTCTACGAACTCATGCTTACCGTAATTTCTATTTGTCTTCTACGAATTCATGTTTATCATCATAATATTTATCTTCTACCATCTGATTTTAACCGTTATTTCTATTTTTCTTCTCTGAACTCATGCTTACCGTTATTTCTATCTGTCTATGACGGACTCATGACTACCGTTCATTTTCATCTGTCTATGACGGACTCATGCTTACCGTTATTTCTATCTGTCTATGACGGACTCATGATTACCGTTATTTCCATCTGTCTATGACGGACTCATGATTTCCGTTATTTCCATCTGTCTATGACGGACTCATGATTACCGTTATTTCTATCTGTCTTCTACGATCTCATGTTATCCGTCTTTTCTATTTGTCTTCTACGAACTCATGTTATCCGTCATATATATTTATCCTCTACGACGTCATGCTTTAGGGTTATTTCTATTTGTCTCTACGAATTGGTTCTTAAGGGTTATTTCTGTCTTCTACAAACTCATGCTTAGCGTCATTTCTATATGTCTCTGTGAACTCATGCTTAAGGGTTATTTCTATTTGTCTCTACGAACTCATGCTTAAAGAGTTATTTCTATCTGTCTTCTACAAACTCATGCTTATCGTCATTTCTATCTGTCTCTCTGAACTCATGCTTAATGGTTATTTCTATTTGTCTTCTACGAATTCATGCTCAAAGGTTATTTCGATTTGTCTTCCGCGATTTCATACTTAAGGATTATTTGTCTTCCACAAATGCATCATTAAGAGTTATTTCTATTTGTCTTCTACGAATTCATGCTTAAGGATTATTTTTATGTCTTCTACAAACTCATGCTCAAGGGTTATTTCTATTTGTCTTCTACGAATGCATCCTTAAGAGTTATTCCTATTTGTCTTCTACGAATTCGTGCTTAAGGATTATTTCTATTTGTCTTCTACAAACTCATGCTTAAGAGTTATTTCTATTTGTCTTCTACGAATTCATGCTTAAGGGTTATTTCTATTTGTCGTCTACGAATTCATGCTTAAGGGTCATTTCTATTTGTCTTCTACGGATTTATGCTTAAGGGTCATTTCTATTTGTCTTCTACGAATTCATGCCTAAGGGTTATTTCGGTTTGTCTTTTAAGACTTCATGCTTAAGGGTCATTTTATTTCGGATTTATGCTTGTCTCTCTCTACGAATTCATGCCTAATGGTTATTTCTATTTGTCTACTACGAACTCATGCTTAAGGTTTATTTCTATAAATCCTCTACGAATTCATGTTTAAAGGTTATTTCTATTTGTCTTCTACAAACTCATGCTTAGTGTCATTTCTATCTATGTTCTACAAACTCATGCTTAGTGTCATTTCTATCTATTTTCTACAAACTCATGCTTAGCGTCATTTCTATCTATTTTCTACAAACTTATGCTTACTGCCTTTCTATCTATCTTCTACAAACTCATGCTTAGTGTTATTTCTATCTATCTTCTACAAACTCATGCTTAGTGTTATTTCTATCTATTTTCTACAAACTCATACTTAGTGTCATTTCTATCTATCTTCTACAAACTCATGCTTAGTTTCATTTCTATCTGTCTTCTACAAACTCATGCTTAGGGCCATTTCTATCTGTCTTCTACAAACTCATGCTTAGGGCCATTTCTATCTGTCTTCTACAAACTCATGCTTAGGGCCATTTCTATCTGTCCTCTGCAAGCTCATGATAGTGGCATTTCTATCTATATTCTACAAACTCATGCTGAGGGCCATTTTTATCTGTCTTCGACAAACTCATGCTTAGTGTCATTTCTATCTATTTTCTACAAACTCATGCTTAGCGTCATTTTTTATCTATCTTTTACAAACTCATGCTTAGTGCCATTTTTACCTATCTTTTACGAATTCATGCTTAAGGGTTATTTCTATTTGTCTTTTTGACATTTCGTAATTAATCACTTATATCTGTCTTCTACGACCTCATACATACCGTTATTTCTGTTTATCTTCTACGATCTCATTTTGTACCGCTATATATATTTATCTACTACGAACTCGTATATATAGTTATTTCTATTTGTCTTCTACGAATTTATGCTTACGGTCATTTTTATTTGTGTACTATGAATTCATGCTTACCGTTATTTTGGTTTGTCTTCTACAAACCCATATATACAGTTATTTCTATGTGTCTTCTACGAACTCATATATACAGTTATTTCTATGTGTCTTCTACCAATTCATATATACATTCACTTCTATGTGTCTTCTACCAACTCATATATACATTCACTTCTATGTGTCTTCTACCAACTCATATATACATTCACTTCTATGTGTCTTCTACCAACTCATATATACATTCATTTCTATATGTCTTCTACGAACCCATTTTTACAGTCATTTCTATCTGTCTTCTACAAGCTCCTATTTACAGTCATTTCTATTGTCTTCTACGAACTCCTATATACAGTCATTTCTATTTGTCTTCTACGAACTCATTTATACAGTCATTTCTACCTGTCTTCTACGGAACTCATTTATACAGTCATTTCTACCTGTCTTCTACGGAACTCATTTATACAGTCATTTCTACCTGTCTTCTACGGAACTCATTTATACAGTCATTTCTACCTGTCTTCTACGGAACTCATTTATACAGTCATTTCTATTGTCTTCTACGAACCCCTATATACAGTCATTTCTATTTGTTTTCTACGAACCCCTATATACAGTCATTTCTATGTGTCTTCTACGAACCCCTATATACAGTCATTTCTATGTGTCTTCTACGAACCCCTATATACAGTCATTTCTATGTGTCTTCTACGAACCCCTATATACAGTCATTTCTATGTGTCTTCTACGAACTCATTTATACAGTCATTTCTATTTGTCTTCTACGAACCCCTATATACAGTCATTTCTATGTGTCTTCTACGAACCCTATATACAGTCATTTCTATGTGTCTTCTACGAACCCCTATATACAGTCATTTCTATGTGTCTTCTATGAACCCATTTATACAGTCATTTCTATTTGTCTTCTATGAACTCATTTATACAGTCATTTCTATCTGTCTTCTATGAACTCATTTATACAGTCATTTCTATCTGTCTTCTATGAACTCATTTATACAGTCATTTCTATCTGTCTTCTATGAACTCATTTATACAGTCATTTCTATCTGATTTGTCTTCTACGAACTAATATATACAGTCATTTCCATCTGTCATCTACAAACTCATATATACAGTGATTGCTGTTTTCTGTTATTTTTGATTTGTCTTCTACGAACTCATGCTTACCGTTATTTTGATTTGTCTTCTACGAACTCATATATACAGTTATTTCTGTTTGTCTCCGAACTCATTTTTGTTTGTCTTCTACGAACCCATGCTTAGTGTTATTTTAATTTGTCTTCTACGATGTCAGGTTTACGTCATTTCTATGTCTTCTTGTCTCCGTCAATCATTTTTATTCTTCTACGATCTCATTCTTAACGTCATTTCTATTTGTCTTCTACGATGTCAGGTTTACGTCATTTCTATTCGTCTTCTACGATCTCATGTTTACATCATTTCTATTCGTCTTCTACGATCTCATTTTGACGTCATTTCTATTCGTCTTCTACGATCTCATGTTTACCGTCATTCCTATTCATCTTCTACGATCTCATGTTTACCGTCATTTCTATTCATCTTCTACGATCTCATGTTTACCGTCATTTCTATTCATCTTCTACGATCTCATGTTTACCGTCATTTCTATTCATCTTCTACGATCTCATGTTTACCGTTATTTCTATTCGTCTTCTACGATCTCATGTTTACCGTTATTTCTATTTGTCTTCTACGATCTCATGTTTACCGTTATTTCTATTCATCTTCTACGATCTCATGTTTACCGTTATTTCTATTCGTCTTCTACGATCTCATGTTTACCGTTATTTCTATTCATCTTCTACGATCTCATGTTTACCGTTATTTCTATCTGTCTTCTACGAACTCATGTTTACCGTTATTTCTATCTGTCTTCTACGAACTCATGTTTACCGTTATTTCTATCTGTCTTCTACGAACTCATGTTTACCGTTATTTCTATTTGTCTTCTATGATCTCATGTTTACCGTTATTTCTATTTGTCTTCTATGATCTCATGTTTACCGTTATTTCTATTCGTCTTCTATGATCTCATGTTTACCGTTATTTCTATTTGTCTTCTATGATCTAATGTTTACCGTTATTTCTATTTGTCTTCTATGATCTCATGTTTACCGTTATTTCTATTTGTCTTCTATGATCTCATGTTTACCGTCATTTCTATTTGTCTTCTCCGAACTCATGTTTACCGTTATTTCTATTTGTCTTCTATGATCTCATGTTTACCGTCATTTCTATTTGTCTTCTATGATCTCATGTTTCATTTCTATTTGTCTTCTATGATCTCTTTTCATTTCTATTTGTCTTCTATGATCTCATGTTTACCGTCAAGTCTATTTGTCTACGATATATGATCTCATTTGTCTTTACGATATCATTTCTCAATTTGTCTTCTATGATCTCATGTTTACCATTAAGTCTATTTGTCTTCTACGATATCATGCTTACCATCAAGTCTATTTGTCTTCTACGATATCATGCTTACCATCAAGTCTATTTGTCTTCTATGATCTCATGCTTACCATCAAGTCTATTTGTCTTCTACGATATCATGCTTACCATCAAGTCTATTTGTCTTCTACGATATCATGCTTACCATCAAGTCTATTTGTCTTCTACGATATCATGCTTACCATCAAGTCTATTTGTCTTCTACGATATCATGCTTACCATCAAGTCTATTTGTCTTCTACGATATCATGCTTACCATCAAGTCTATTTGTCTTCTACGATATCATGCTTACCATCTTACCAATATCAAGTCTATTTGTCTTATACGATATCATGCTTACCATCAGTCTATTTGTCTTCTACGATATCATGCTTACCATTGTCTTCTACGATATCATGCTTACCATCACTTTGTCTATTTGTCTTCTACGATATCATGCTTACCATCAAGTCTATTTGTCTTTTACGATATCATGCTTACCATCAAGTCTATTTGTCTTCTACGATATCATGCTTACCATCAAGTCTATTTGTCTTCTACGATATCATGCTTACTTCACTTTTACAATATCATGCTTGTCACTTTTACGATATCATGCTTACCGTCACTTTTACGATATCATGCTTACCGTCACTTTTACGATATCATGCTTACTGTCACCGATATCATGCTTACCGTCACTTTTACAATATCATGCTTACTTCACTTTTACGATATCATGCTTACCGTCACTTTTACGATATCATGCTTACCGTCACTTTTACGATATCATGCTTACCGTCACTTTTACGATATCATGCTTACCGTCACTTTTACGATATCATGCTTACGTCACTTTTACGATATCATGCTTACCGTCACTTTTACGATATCATGCTTACCGTCACTTTTACGATATCATGCTTACCGTCACTTTTACGATATCATGCTTACCGTCACTTTACGATATCATGCTTACCGTCACTTTTACGATATCATGCTTACCGTCACTTCTACGATATACTTTTAATATCATGCTTACCGTCTTTTACAATATCATGCTTCGTCACTTTTGTCTTCTACTTTGACAGTAATGCTTGCCGTCACTTTTCGATATTGCTTACCGTACTTTTACAATATCTGCTACGTCACTTTTACAATATCATGCTTACCGTCACTTTTACAATATCATGCTTACCGTCACTTTTGATATCTGCTTACCGTCACTTTTACGATATCATGCTTACCGTTACGATATACCGTCACTTTTACGATATATTTGTCAATATTCTTACCGTCAAGTCTCTTTGTCTTCGATATGAATACCGTCACTTTTCTATTTGTCTTTTACCATCGATCCCTATGAATGTTTACCGTCATTTCTATTTGTCTTCTACGATCTCATGTTTACCGTCATTTCTATTTGTCTTCTACGAACTCATGTTTACCGTCATTTCTATTTGTCTTTTACGATCTCATGTTTACCGTCATTTCTATTTGTCTTCTCCGAACTCATGTTTACCGTCATTTTTATTTGTCTTTTACGATCCCATGTTTACCGTCATTTTTATTTGTCTTCTCCGAACTCATGTTTACCGTCATTTCTATTTGTCTTTTACGATCTCATGTTTACCGTCATTTCTATTTGTCTTCTCCGAACTCATGTTTACCGTAATTTCTATTTGTCTTCTAGGAACTCATGTTTACTGTTATTTGTGTTTGTCCTTTGGCAACGAGAAATATGTCAATAAAGGTAAGGTTACGTTCTAAATAGAACGATGTAATTAAAGAAAAAGGTGGGTTCTAAGAATAAGGATGTAAATATAGACAAAATAAAGTACATGAAGGAAGTTGTAAATTGGTAGATAACAATTTAATATGAGCAATGAAAAAGGTGGTCATAAATATAAAGGTGAGTTCCAGAGAGAAAGATGTAACTAAAGATGAGGATGCGTTTCAAGGAAGGGGCAAGATGTAATTAAAGATAAGGATGAGTTTCAGGAGAAAGATGAAATAAAGATAAAGATTAGTTTCAAGAAGAAAGATGTAACTAAAGATAAAGATGAGTTTCAAGGGTAACTAAAGATAAAGATGAGTTTCAAGGAGAAAGATGTAAGTAAGATGCGTTTCAAGAAGAAAGATGTAACTAAAGATAAGGATGAGTTTCAAGGAGACATATGTAATCGAAGATAAAGATAAGTTTGAATGAGAAAGATATAACTAAAGGTGAGGATGAATTCCAAGGAGAAAGATGAAACTAAAGATGAAGATGCGGTTCAAGGAAAAAGATGTAACTAAAGATAAGGATGAGTTTCAAGGAGAAAGATATAACTAAAGATGAGGATGAATTCCAAGGAGAAAGATATAACTAAGATGAGTTTCAAAGAGAAAGATGTAACTAAGATGAGTTTTAAGAGAAAGATATAACTAAGATGAGTTTCAAGGAGAAAGATGTAACTAAGATGAATTTCAAGGAGAAAGGTGTAACTAAGATGAGTTTCAAGGAGAAAGATGTAACTAAGATGAGTTTCAAGGAGAAAGATGTAACTAAGATGAGTTTCAAGGAGAAAGATATAACTAAGATGAGTTTCAAGGAGAAGATATAACTAAGATGAGAAGGAGGATATAACTAAGATGAGTTTTAAGGAGAAAGCTAAGATTTCAAGGAGAAAGATGTAACTAAGATGAGTTTTAAGGAGAAAGATGTAACTAAGATGAATTGTTTCAATGTGTTTCAAGAGAAAGATGTAACTAAGATGAGTTTCAAGGAGAAAGATGTAACTAAGATGAGTTTCAAGGAGAAAGATGTAACTAAAGATGAAGATGCGGTTTAAGGAGAAAGATGTAACTAAAGATGAAGATGCGGTTTAAGGAGAAAGATGTAATCGAAGATAAGGATGAGTTTGAAGGAGAAAGATATAACTGAAGATGAGGATGAATTCAAAGGAAAAAAGCAGTAACTAAAGACAAGAATGAGTTCCAAGGAGAAAGATGTAACTAAAGACAAGAATGAGTTCCAAGAGTTCCAAAGATGTAACTAAAGACAAGAATGAGTTCCAAGGAGAAAGATGTAACTAAAGACAAGAATGAGTTCCAAGCAGAAAGATGTAACTAAAGACAAGAATAAGTTCCAAGGAGAAAGATGTAACTAAAGACAAGAATAAGTTTCAAGGAGATTGGTATAAAGAGAGATAGGGATGAGCTCCAAGGAAAAAGATACAAATAAAAATAAGAGTTCAAGGACCAAAAAACCCCCAATAAATACAGATAAGGATGATGTCTAAGATTATAAATAAGTAAAGCACGAGGGCAACTGCATATCTAGAACAGGAGCAGGATAAGACTATTTCTCATTTGGAACAAGAGCAGAGCAGGATAAGACTATTTTTCATTTGGAACAAGGTCAGGATAAGACTATTTTTCATTTGAAACAAGAGCAAAAAATAAGACTATTTTCATTTGAAACAAGTCAAGATAAGACTATTTTTCATTTGAACAACAAGAGCAAAATAAGACTATTTTTCATTTGAAACAAGGTCAAGATAAGACTATTTTTCATTTGGAACAAGGTCAAGATAAGACTATTTTTCATTTGAAACAAACGTCAAGATAAGACTATTTTTCATTTTGAAAGAACGAACAAGATAAGACTATTTTTCATTTGGAACAAGGTCAAGATAAGACTATTTTTCATTTGAAACAAGATAAGACTATTTCTCATTTGGAACAAGGTAAGACTATTTCTCATTTGAAACAAGGCCAGGATAAGACTATTTTTCATTTGAGACTGGGTAAGACTATTTCTCATTTGGTCAAGATAAGACTATTTTTCATTTGGAACAAGAGCTGGATAAGACTATTTCTCATTTGGAACAAGGTCAGGATAAGACTAATTTGGAACAACTATTTCTCATTTGGAACAAGAGCAGGATAAGACTATTTTTCATTTGGAACAAGGATAAGACTATTTCTCATTTGGAACAAGACAGGATAAAACTTTTTCTCATTTGGAACAAGAGATTATTTTTCATTTGGATAAGACTAAGATTTTTTCATTTGGAACAAGAGCAGGATAAGACTATTTTCATTTGGAACATTATTTTTCATTTGGAACAAGAGCAGGATAAGACTATTTTTCATTTGGAACAAGAGCAGGATAAGATTATTTTCATTTGGATAAGACTTTTTATTTTTCATTTGGAACAAGAGCAGGATAAGACTATTTTTCATTTGGAACAAGAGCTAGCTGGATAAGACTATTTCTCATTTGGAACAAGAACTGGATAAGACTATTTCTCATTTGGAACAAGGTCAGGATAAGACTATTTCTCATTTGGAACAAGAACTGGATAAGACTATTTCTCATTAGGAACAAGAGCTAGGATAAGACTATTTCTCATTTGGAACAAGAGCTGGATAAGACTATTTCTCATTTGGAACAAGAGCTGGATAATTCTATTTCTCATTTAGAACAAGAGCAGGATAAGACTATTTCTCATTTGAAACAAGTCAGGATAAGACTATTTCTCATTTGGAATAAGAGCTGGATAAGACTATTTCTCATTTGGAACAAGAGCAGGATAAGACTATTTCTCATTTGAAACAACGTCAAGATAAGACTATTTTTCATTTTTAAGACTATTTTTCATTTGAACAAGGACTATTTTCATTTGAAAACAACGTCAAGATAAGACTATTTTTCATTTGAAACAACAAGATAAGCAGATAAGATAAGATTATTTTTCATTTGAAACAAGAGTCAGGATAAGACTATTTTTCATTTGAAACAACAAGAGACTATTTTTCATTTGAAACAACGTCAAGATAAGATTATTTTCATTTGAAACAACGTCAAGATAAGACTATTTTTCATTTGAAACAAGTCAGGATAAGACTATTTCTCATTTGGAACAAGTCAAGATAAGACTATTTCTCATTTGAAACAAGTCAAGATAAGACTATTTTTCATTTGGAACAAGAGCAGGATAAGACTATT
>JAXRKP010001159.1:125000-130000 GCA_037039925.1 Doris montereyensis
TTATTATTATTATTATTATTATTATTATTTTATTATTGATGATTATTTATTATTAATTATTAGTATTATTATTATTAGATTACTAGCAGTAGTAGTAGTAGTAGAGTAGTAGTAGTACAGTAGTAGTAGTACAATAGTCTCATGTAGGATTCAGTCTTTGACAAGTAGTAGTAGTAGTAGTAGTAGTAGTAGTAGTAGTAGTAGTAATAGTAGTAGTAGTAGTAGTAATAGTAGTGATGGTAACAGTAGTAGTAGAAAGAATAAGACTTATATTAGTAGACATAGTAGTATTAATAACAATCGTAGTAGTAGTAGTAGTAGTAGTAGTGGTAGTGTAGAGTACAGTAGTAGTAGTAGTAGTAGGAAGTAGTAGTAATAGTGTAGTACTAGTAATAGTAGTAGTAGTACTAGTAGTATTGTAGTAATAATTGGGTTTCAAGTAGTAGTGGTAGTAGTAGTTGGTAGTAGTAGCACACAGTAGTAGTTGTAGTAGTAGTAGTAGTAGTAGTCGTAGTAGTCGTAGTAGTAGTAGTAGTAGTAGTAGTAGTAGTAGTAGTAGTAGTAGTAGTAGTAGTAGTAATAGGAATTGCTTTAATAATTGTTTAATTGTTTATTGTTATTACATAGTTAATTATTATTATTATTATTATTATTTTAACTCGATTATAATTATTTATTATTCATAGTATTAATAGTAGTAGTCACAGCATAGAATCCACTTAGTAGTTTTTAACGACAGCAGTAGTAGAAACCCTCCTAGCTGGAAATAATGTAAATTAACGTCAGTAGTAGTAGTAGTATTAGTAGTAGTAGTAGTAGTAGTAATATTAATGGAGATCGATTAGTAGCGATAGTCTAGACAATTGGCTATGAGATTAATAGTGAGTAGTAGAGTAGAGATAATTATCAATTTAAATTATTCTATCATTATTATAATTGTACTATTACGACGTCTTAGTAGATAATCTAGTGGTAACAATTAATAGTAGATAGTAGTAGTAGTAGTAGTAGTAGTAGTAGTAGTAGTAGTAGTAGTAGTAGTAGTAGTAGTAGTAGTAGTAGTAGTAGTAGTAGTAGTAGTAGTAGTAGTAGAAGAAAGACTAATATAAAGCTCAGTAGAAAGTAGAAGATTGAGAAAGATTAGGCCTCTGCTCGGTGGTCAATACTCACAACTAGGGTGGAACGGCTGATGATGATCATGATGATGACGATGATGATGATGACGATGATGATGATGAAGATGATGATAATAAATCTACTTTTGAAATATCAGGTAGAGGTTTGCTTTCTCGGTTTGTTTGCTTGCTTTGTTTTGGGTTTTTTGTTTCTTTTAGATTATTACATTTTCCATGGATTTCGTTTCATACTTTCCTCTCTTTTCTTGATAATTTTCTCGAACGGTGCAATGCTTCGAATTGCTTGCTTTAGTCACTTTTCTTCTTTTCTTTCTTCTTTTCTTTTCTTCTTTTCTTTTTTCTTTCTTTTTTCTTCCTCGACTTTTGTTTAAATGTTAAGTTTGTTTTTATATGGCAACCCTCCAAAAGGACGATAGAAGTACCGCGTGCGACTAACCGTCTAGAATTGTTTCATTTTTTCCCATTCCTGACAATTAAAACAATTATCAATTATTTATGAGAACATTGTTTACGTTCTATGTTCAGGAACACTATAAAGAACAATTTTATATTTTATGTTTTTAAAAAGGCATGTAGATGACCATTAATATCTGCTATTATAAGGCTCTGGGGCGTGAGTGGCCTTTTTAGACTCCAATGAAGCAATTACTCAAGAAATTGCACTTTAATTTTACAAATCGTCCTTGTCTGCAAATTCATTGAACCACCTCCCACCCCCTCCCCCTCCCCCTTTGGTGACGTTCCCCTTACGCGTATTAAACAAATACAAATTGACTAATAACTCGACAGTTGGGTTTCGAAACTGTTGTTCATAATACACTCTGTCTTAATGAATTATTTAGTAAACCCTGTATAAATACACGCAAATGCCAATTGAATATTCCATCAATGCTTTCTTGAATTATGCCTGGAGTTTTTCTCCAGAGTGCACGGGGAAACTGTACAAAAATGAATGCCTCTAATCTTTCAAAAGAATTTGAAATCAATTGTAAAACATTTTATTTGAATTAACTTTTTTAAACAGCGCTGCTATAATCTAACTTGGCTCTTTTTTCACCCAAAGGAGTTTGAAGAAGGAATTGTGTCGTGAATCATTGAATAAGGTTTCTCTTCTTTCCCTCTGATCATTTCTGACACTTTGCCTCGGGGAGGACAGCTGGGTAACACGCGTACTTTGCAGGCAGCAATTCAATAACTCACTCATTGAACCCCCAATGCCAAGTGGGGGGGGGAGCGTGTCGAGGTGCTTCTACAAAACTAAGGCATGTGGGTATTTTGATATAAAGCAGTGCCACTTTTTGAAGCCTCAGCAAAATTTCTTGAACATTAATCGCCGCTGGGTATTAAGAGTAAATAAATTGTAATCCTTTTGGCAGAATGCCTCTTCGGTGTCTGTCATTTTACTATGAATGACTTCCACAACACTCGACCAATTAAGGGATTCAAGGAAACCTCCGCGATCTTCATGTGTTCAATAGAGCGGAACCAGGCTGAACAGAAGGCCCTCAGGCCAGCTTATCGTCAGTCGCTGCACAGAACACGTCACAACATGCAGTGCAGTTCTGCTCACCCACCTGCAAGTTTGAAATCAACTTTTCATGTTTTCATTTGGTCTTTCTTCAAGGGAACTCGGTAGTGCAGAGGCAAGGTGTCGGCCTCTCAGCCAAAAGGTAGTGGGTTCGAGCCCCGCCAACCGTTGAAGCATTTACTTTGGATAGAGGTGTTTCGAGTAAAATTTACCCCCCTCCCTGGCTCAGGTAGGTCAATCAACACGTACTCCCATCGGAGGCGGCCGTTAAAGAGGTCCCGTGTGCAAATGACAAGACTGTGTGCACAGTACAGATCCATGGGCGGTTTACAGGGCTATCTAGGCAATATTAAAAATCCTACCAAAAGTCCCGAGATCACCATAGTTGTGGATGTGGGTAAATCAAATCCACATATGTTTCTTTTTAAGATGAATTGGGTTTTTTGTCTCGCTTAGAAGATTAATAAATATATTAATAGTATTTAAAAATTCATTCCATCAAGAGTTGCAATCACATCTAGAAATCTAAAGATTTCATACGTGATTGTTATTTCCATGAGTCTTCTCATTTCGTTTCAAAATCATAAATTACGAATACTTAGAACATAATAATGTATATCATATCATATCATATTTATACAAGGGCTGGCGTTTCCTTTTAGGTTTACAAACCTTTGAATGCCCTGTGCAGTAGTAGTAGTAGTAGTAGTAGTAGTAGTAGTAGTAGTAGTAGTAGTAGTAGTAGTAGTAGTAGTAGTAGTAGTAGTAGTTGTAGTAGTAGTAGTAGTAGTAGTAGTAGTAGTAGTAGTAGTAGTAGCAGCAGTAGTAGTAGTAGTAGTAGTAGTAGTAGTAGTAGTAGTAGTAGTAGTAGTAGTAGTAGTAGTAGTACTAGTAGTAGTAGTAGTAGTAGTAGTAGTAGTAGTAGTAGTAGTAGTAGTAGTAGTAGTAGCAGTAATAGTGGTGGTAGTGGTAATATCATCATCATCATCATCATCATCATCATCATCATTATTATTTTTATTATTATCATTATCATTATTACAAGTATCCTCATTATCATCATTATATCTGTAATACTTTTGTCACTTGGGTTTGTTTTGATATTGTACTAGTTTTATTCTATGGTATTTGTTTAGTGTACCCGGCCTTTCGCTTCCTCCTTCACAAAGGCAAACGATGCAAAGGTGGTAGACATAAACCAACAAACAAAAATTGTTGATGACAAAACCATGGCAACCAACAGTCAGTGTGGCCAAGTGGCTAGTAATGGGCCCAGGCCGTGTCGGGTGTTGCAGATGTGATTTCAAGCCAAAGTTTTAAGGTCCAAACCGCTTAGCTCTAATTGCCTGGCCTCTTAGACTTTAACGAGGCAGCACTTCCTCCAGTTACTTATTTGCCTTAAATCGAGAAAGCAAGCACAAGAGAAAGATATTATTATCAATAACTTGTCTCTTCTAACTCTTCCGTCCCCTCCTTCTCATCTGCTCCCCCCCCTCCCTCACCCAGCACCCCAAACACTTATCGCTCCATCCTTCCTCCTTGATATCATCTCCCCGCTGCAGGTTTATCTCTCTTATTATATTTCAAGCGTGACCAGTGATGAGAAAACAGGACATTATAGTCTGGCTATTATGTTTGCACGGTGAAACAGATGCCACAGTCAGTGGTATAGTGGATGGAAGGCTTTACAGTTAGTATGGGAAGTGGAGGAGGAAGAAAGCTAAGGATATGAACGATGCATTGGAAGATTCGGCACAGATTATTATTATCATCGTGATGGGTGGGAGACAAGTTTCGAAGACGAGACATGACAGGGAGACAGAAGATGAGGAGAGGAGGGGGAGGGAGAGGGAGAGAATGAAAGCAAGAAAGAGAGGGGAGACAGAAGATGAGGAGAGAGAGAGAGAGAGGAGAGAGAGAGAGAGGAGAGAAGTAGAGAGAGAGAGGGGAGAGAGGAGAAGAGAGAGAGGAGAGAAGAGAAGGAGAGAGAGAGAGGAGGGAGTGAGATTGAAAAAGAGTGAGAAAGGGAGAGAAAGACAGATAGGGAGAGGCTAAAGAGAAAGAACAGAGAGAGACAAATAGAGAGAGAGAGAGAGAGAGACAGAGAGAGAGAGAGAGAGAGAGAGAGAGAGAAGAGAGAGAGAGAGAGAGAGAGAGAGAGAGACAGACAGAGAAGACAGAGGGGAGAGAGAGAGAGAGAGAGAGAGACAGACAGACAGACAGAGACAGACAGACAGAGAGACAGAGACAGAGAGAGAGGAGAGTCAGAGACAGTCAGAG
This sequence comes from Doris montereyensis, assembly GCA_037039925.1. Classification (NCBI taxonomy): domain Eukaryota; kingdom Metazoa; phylum Mollusca; class Gastropoda; order Nudibranchia; family Dorididae; genus Doris; species Doris montereyensis. The sequence continues at coordinate 129,945 of JAXRKP010001159.1, forward strand.
ACAGAGACAGAGACAGAGACAGAGACAGAGACAGAGACAGAGACAGAGACTGGAGA
>JAXRKP010001159.1:135000-147500 GCA_037039925.1 Doris montereyensis
ACCCGTTTTGACTAATTTGAAATAAATCGGATTTAGCTGTGGCTTTATGGGCTGTAGGCCTGAAAGAAACGTTTCCTTACAGCACAGCTAACATCCAAACGTTTCCTTACAACACAGCTAACATCCAAACGTTTCCTTACAACACAGCTAACATACAAACGTTTCCTTACAACACAGCTAACATCCAAACGTTTCCTTACAACACAGCTAACATCCAAACGTACAACACAGCTAACATCCAAACGTTTCCTTACAACACAGCTAACATCCAAACGTTTCCTTACAACACAGCTAACATCCAAACGTTTCCTTACAACACAGCATAACATTCAAACATTCAAACGTTTCCTTACAACACATGTGTATACAATACAACTAACATCCAAACGTTTCCTTACAACACAGCTAACATTCAAACGTTTCCTTACAACACATGTGTATACAATACAACTAACATCCAAACGTTTCCTTACAACACAGCTAACATTCAAACGTTTCCTTACAACACATGTGTATACAATACAACTAACATCCAAACGTTTTTAACATTCAAACGTTTCTTACAACATATGTGTATACAATACAACTAACATCCAAAGCTACAACAAGCTAACATCCAAACGTTTCCTTACAACATATCCAAACGTGTATACAATACAACTAACATTCAAACGTTTCCTTACAACACAGCTAACATTCAAACGTTTCCTTACAACACATGTATACAATACAACTAACATTCAAACGTTTCCTTACAACACATGTGTATACAATACAACTAAATTCAAATCCAAACGTTTACAACTAACATTCAAACGTTTCCTTACAACACATGTGTATACAATACAACTAACATTCAAACGTTTCCTTACAACACAGCTAACATCCAAACGTTTCCTTACAAGAGACACAGCTAACATCCAAACGTTTCCTTACAACACAGCTAATATCCAAACGTTTCCTTACAACACAACTAACATCCAAACGTTTCCTTACAACACATGTGTATACAATACAACTAACATTCAAACGTTTCCTTACAACACATGTGTATACAATACAACTAACATCCAAACGTTTCCTTACAACACATGTGTATACAACACAACTAACATTCAAACGTTTCCCTTACAACACATGTGTATTCAATACAACTAACATTCAAACGTTTCCTTACAACACATGTGTATACAACACAGCTAACATTCAAACGTTTCCTTACAACACATGTGTATACAACACAACTAACATCCAAACGTTTCCTTACAACACAGCTAACATTCAAACGTTTCCTTACAACACAACTAACATCCAAACGTTTCCTTATAACACAACTAACATCCAAACGTTTCCTTACAACACAACTAACATCCAAACGTTTCCTTACAACACAACTAACATCCAAACGTTTCTACAACACAACTAACATCCAAACGTTTCCTTATAACACAACTAACATCCAAACGTTTCACAACACAACTAACATCCAAACGTTTCCTTACAACACAACTAACATCCAAACGTTTCTTACAACACAACTAACATCCAAACGTTTCTTATAACACAACTAACATCCAAACGTTTCCTTACAACACAACTAACATCCAAACGTTTCCTTACAGCACAACTAACATCCAAACGTTTCCTTACAACACAACTAACATCCAAACGTTTCCTTACAACACAACTAACATCCAAACGTTTCCTTACAACACAACTAACATCCAAACGTTTCCTTACAAACACAACTAACATCCAAACGTTTCCTTACAACACAACTAACATCCAAACGTTTCCTTATAACACAGCTAACATTCAAACGTTTTTACAACACATGTGTATACAACACAACTAACATCCAAACGTTTTACAACACATGTTATACAACACAACTAACATCCAAACGTTTGATCTTACAACACATGTGTATACAACACAACTAACATCCAAACGTTTCCTTACAACACATGTGTATACAACACAGCTAACATTCAAACGTTTCCTTACAAACATGTGTATACAACACAACTAACATCCAAACGTTTCTTTACAACACATGTGTATACAACACAGCTAACATTCAAACGTTTCCTTATAACACATGTGTATACAACACAATTAACATCCAAACGTTTCCTTACAACACATGTGTATACAACACAGCTAACATTCAAACGTTTCCTTATAACACATGTGTATACAACACAACTAACATCCAAACATTTCTTACAACACATGTGTATACAACACAACTAACATTCAATTAAGAGGCCTGAGTTCAATTCCAAGTTCGGAGAAAAAAAATTGTGTAGCAAACTTTTCTTAGCGCTTCAGCAGCGAAGTGGGTGACAGGTTAGATCTATTCGGACTCGACGAAAGTAGAAGGCGAGGCGGTGGGTACCGAGGCAGAGGTCGTGGGTTCGGTCCTCATGGTGGGCAGGGATTTATTTTTCTGTCTATGTCTTGTATTTGTCTCGCCTTTGTTCCTATGGGGCTTTAATATATGCAAGGTCATGTCCTTCACGTTGTGTCATGTCCTTCACGTTGTGTCATGTCCTTCACGTTGTGTCATGTCCTTCACGTTGTGTCATGTCCTTCACGTCGTGTCACGTGCTTAGCAACACCAGGATTCTACTCGTGATTACCTTACGCTCGACTCTGAGCAGGGGACTTTACTTTACTTTACTTTACTTTTACTTTACTTTACTTTACTTTACTTTACTTTACTTTACTTTTACTTTACTTTACTTTACTTTACTTTACTTTACTTTACTTTACTTTACTTTACTTTTTTTTTACTTTACAACACAACGAGTTTGTCTATAACATGACATGATTATTGACTTTTTATTATGTTGAAGGAATTATATAAAATCTTTCGCATTAAAGATCTATAATAAATTTGTTGAAATGTTCCTGTTTACAAACTGATAATTATTGCAACCCAGTGCTATATAAAACCGATTAACCGATTTAGACAAGAAATTAGTACTAGACGTTGGCGACCGCTACGACAGTCACAGCCCCGGTATGGCAACACGTGGGGGTTGGTAGTCCAAAGGCAAGGTGGCAGCCTATCAACCAAAAGGTAGTGGGTTCGAGGCCCGACAACGGTTGAAAAATGTTCTCAAGTTTTTGTTCGAGTAAAATCTAACCCCACCCCCCCCACACACCCCCTGGTCCAGGAAGATGGATCGACATCTAGTCCCATCGGAGACAGACGATAAAAAGAAGTCCCTGTCTGCAGATCGCAACACTCTGTGCGCGTCAGAGATCATTTGGCTGTTAACAGTGCAGTCCGGGCAAAATTTAAAATCCTACCAAAAACCTCCGAGATCACCTTAGTCGTGGATGTGGGTAAATCAAATCAGGCCAATACATGAGATCACTTTTTGTCAGTACCCGTGGTTTTGCATTAGAAGGCTTACATCTCCTACATCAACGTTTCATTATTCTAAATCGTGATAGACTTCGTTTTTTTGATTGAATCATTTGCAGGAAACAAACAAATTACACATTCCAGATGACAAACTCGCATTCAAAGAATCAATTTCCTGCCATAAAAGATCAAGACGCAATGAATACAGATTTTAGTTAACTGGTAAAAGAAGAAGAAATTGATATAGAAAACTAGATTTGGTCACTTTTATTAATTCAATTAAATACATGCTCAAGGCATCATTAAATGTAGCAGAATAATTTGAATTCAATTATTATCATTTTATTCTCATTTTGTTTTGTTAAATAAATGCAATGCTGATTAATTGTGTCTGTTTGTGTGCCTCTGTGTCTGTGTTTTAGTTCAATTCAATTCAATTTTATTTATCAATCCTTTAAAAAAGGCATTTATATTTGTACTATCATATTTTCCGTTTGAAAAATAATAGAATACAATCATCAATGTATTCTTAAAAATGTGTTAATCTTAACTCAATTACTCATTAATGTAAATATTTTAGGAGAAATGTGTGTACACATAAGAAGGTGAGTAAATAGATAGTGTGCTTTTTTTGTGAATGCTTGATTGAAATTATGTGTCACAAGGCGGAAGTAAATTTCTTTCCTTTTTATTTTATTTTGACTGACCGATAAAACGCACAAATATTAATGTTTTTGGCTAAAACTTGCTTTGATTAATTATTTATTTCATTAATTTCGTTATTGCAGAGAAAGTTACCAAACAGCTCTATTTCATAACTAATAATCATGATATTGTGTTGATAGATGATAAAAAGCTTTACTATTCCCACTTAGTTTTGAAATTCGTTTCATGTGCAGTAAAGTTTGATAGAGCTCTTCGTAATCAGTTTTAATATCTTAATTATAATCTCTTGACTATCCGTGTTCTTGTTATACTCTAACTCTAAATTTTCTTTTTTTTAATTTGTTTGTTAGCGTTGTTTACTGTTTAATTATTTATTTTACATTATGTGTTTTAAAGGTCATATATTTTAGATTTGATAGGTACATTTAATTTCATATTATAATGAGGCTATGATTTAGATTTGATAGGTACATTTAATTTCATATTACAATGAGGCTATGATGTTTAATTAATCAATGCACTTATAAAGTCAACGTAAAATGATGATGTACTAAGAGGGCGAAATAACACGGACAATGTTTTTCCTCATTACTTTGAACAGTGCGCTGATGATTGACTACTTCAAACTAATTAAATTACATGAAACCAACTTAAAGAAGATAATCTATGTTTGATTGTTCTATTCTTATCCATAATGCAGAATTCAATCTTTTCCCTAAATCTTATCAGCTGTCAACTCGTACTGCCTGCGCGAGGGTTTTTGAGCTTTCTCATTGGTTGGACCAACTGATCGTTAAAAGGGTGGGGCTGGCGGCTACTGCACTGAAAGGCTGGAAGCGAGGCGGTGTCCGTTACAAGCCTAGAATGGAAATTGAAAACAGTGATGACATTGATACTGATAAACTGATTGAAAGTTTCAAATTGGAACTGTCTTCATTTATATACTCTTTTATACATTATAATATTCTGAATTTTGAATGAGTGTACATTATAATATTCTTTGAATGAGTGTACATTATAATATTCTTTGAATGAGTGTATATTATAATATTCTTTGAAATGAGTGTACATTATAATATTCTTTGAATGAGTGTACATTATAATATTCTTTGAATGAGTGTACATTATAATATTCTTTGAATGAGTGTACATTATAATATTCTTTTGAATGATTATATTATAATATTCTTTGAATGAGTGTATATTATAATATTCTTTGAATGAGTGTATATTATAATATTTTTTGAATGAGTGTATATTATAATCTTTGAATGAGTGTACATTATAATATTCTTTGAATGAGTGTAGATTATAATATTCTTTGAATGAGTGTACATTATAATATTTTGAATGAGTACATTATAATATTCTTTGAATGAGTGTACATTATAATATTTTTGAATGAGTGTACATTATAATATTCTTTGAATGAGTGTATATTATAATATTTTTGTATGAGTGTATATTATAATACTTTTGAATGAGTGTAGATTATAATATTTTTGTATGAGTGTAGATTATAATATTTTTGTATGAGTGTATATTATAATATTTTTGTATGAGTGTAGATTATAATATATTTTTGTATGAGTGTATATTATAATATTTTTGTATGAGTGTAGATTATAATATTTTTCTTTGTATGAGTGTAGATTATAATATTATTCTTTTTATGAGTGTAGGTACTGTAGATTATCTTTGTATGAGTGTAGATTATATTATTCTTTGTATGAGTGTAGATTATAATATTATTCTTTGTATGAGTGTAGATTATAATATTATTTTTTGTATGAGTGTAGATTATTATATTTTTTGTATGAGTGAAGATTATTACATTTGTTGTATGAGTGTAGATTATTATACTTGTTGTATGAGTGTAGATTATTATATTTTTTGTATGAGTGTAGATTATACTATTTTTGTATGAGTGTAGATTATATATTTTTGTATGAGTAGATTATTATATTTTTGATTATTATATTTTTGTATGAGTGTAGATTATTATATTTTTTGTATGAGTATAGATTATTATATTTTTGTATAAGTCTAGATTATTATATTTTTGTAAGAGTGTAGATTATTATATTTTTTGTATGAGTGTAGATTATTATATTTTTGTATGAGTGTAGATTATTATATTTTTGTATGAGTGTAGATTATACTATTTTTTGTATGAGTGTAGATTATACTATTGTTGTATGAGTGTAGATTATACTATTTTTGTATAAGTGTAGATTATTATACTTGTGTATGAGTGTAGATTATACTATTTTTGTATGAGTGTAGATTATACTATTGTTGTATGAGTGTAGATTATACTATTTTTGTATGAGTGTAGATTATACTATTTTTGTATGAGTGTAGATTATACTATTTTTGTATGAATGCAGATTATACTATTGTTGTATGAGTGTAGATTATTATCCTTTCATGTACAATAAAGTTCGATCGAGCTCATTAAGTACCGAAATTTAACAGCAATTTTTTTTTAAATCTGCTCAAGCAACACGAGATTCAGATTTCTTTAATGGAATTCCGCAAATAATATTATTACATAGTTATACGTATTCCTTTACATTTAGCGAATCATAGAAAGAACTGACACCCCAACATGTCTTCAACCACCCTGATAACCAACTCACCCTGTGTTGTAAGGCGGAAGAAAAACAAACAAACAAACAAGAGCAAGAAAGAAAGAAAGCAATACAGTAGATAGACCATGAATTTCATTTGCTTTCAAATTCAGAGCAAGAAGACCAGAGTGACTTTTCCCTTCAGCCATGAACACGTTATTCTCCCAATCGTCCCTGTTGTGACAGCTTCCCACAGAGATCTTTCTCCGCAGATCGTTGCTTCGCGGAATCTTTGGGTTTGTTTGTTGTTGTTTTTTTACAAATTATTATTTTTCTTTGTAATCATTATCATAATGTGTCTATTGCCTGAAGCGACTTTGCGCTGTGTGTGTATGTGTGTGTGTGTGTGTGTATGTGTGTGTTATATAGACCTATTACGTTACATAATACAATTGTATGCGTGTTGACGACGGAAGGGAGTTGATACTATAGCTATACTAATTATATCCTCTCACGTATCTTAGAACTTTGATGTTATCTCTTACACGAGCCAGAATACATCATAATCGAGTATGTACAAAATTCTGCTGATTATTTTCTTAAAAGATTCATAGTGCATGTAAACCAAGATAGGTAAATAGATAGATACAAATATGTAGATAGATAGATACATTGTAGATAGATAGATACATAGAAATATAGAGATAGACATACAAATATGTAGATAGATAGATAGAAATATAGAGATAGATATACAAATATGTAGATAGATAGATAAATTAGGGGGGGGGGGGTATTTTATTTTGTCATGATTTTTTATTTGGTTATATTATATTTTGGGATGGGTTGGGGGCGTTTGGAGATGGGGTTGAATTTTTGTTTATGTTTTGATTATGTTTTGGTTATCTTTTATTTGTCTTTTTTTTTGTAGTTGAGGGATGGGTTTTAATTTTTTTTTTTAAATTTTTGTTTCTCTTTCTGAGTTGGTCGTTGGTGGGGGTGCAGGGCGGGGTAGTAGTGGAAATGTTTGATTTGAACTTTTCTTTCTTTCCGGAACTCTTTTGTATATTTCCCGTACATTACTTTTGATCTTGTTTTAACTGTCTTTCCTTTTGTTCCCCCATGGAGGTGGCAGTGTAGAGAAGCAAATGACTTTCACGCTACCACCCCTTCGTCACAAGCCTAGTCTTTCCCTAATGGCACGAAACTAAACATTACTATTTTGCTCAACTTCCATGGATTATTTATCCGTTTATTTACTTTATTTATGTATTGATTCATTCTTGTATTCATTTATTTATTTATCTATTTATTTATTATTTTATTAATTAACTATTTATTTGTTTGTCCCATTTTTATTTTATTTTTTTATTTATTTATATGTTATTAAATTTTATGTATTCACTAATTTATTTACTTGCTTACGTTTTTACTAATATGTGTGTGGGTATATATCTTTATTTATTTATTCATATTATTTACTTATTCATTTATATAGTAATTTACTTACTTATTTATTCATTCTTTCATTTATTTATTCGTTTATTTATGTGTTTATTTATTCATTTACTTATTCATTTTTTAGTCATTCTATTTATTTCATTTCTTATTTATCTTTTAAGTATTTACTTACTTATTTATTCATTTATTCATCTATTTATTATATAGTCATTTATCTATTCATTTATTTATTTATTCAATCATTTATCTATTTATTAACCCATCTTTTTAAAAAAATGGTATAACTATTTTCATCATGTCTGGTTTATTCATGGATCCTTCATCTCTTCAACAATCATTCATTTATATATTCCTTCGTTATCCTAAATCTATCTATTAAATGTATTAACTTATGTATCTTTTTTCTATATTTCATGTTGGGGTTTTTTAACGCTTTCTCCTCCTCCTCCTCCTCCTCCTCCTCCTCCTCCTTTTTTCCTTGTCCCCCTGCTCCTCCCCCTCTTCCTCGGTCTCCTCCTTCTTCTTCTTTTCTTAAACATGCGTGTGTGTGTGTGTGCGTGTGTGCGTGCGTGCGTGTTTGTGTGTATTAATGTGCATAAGGGCTTATCTGATTTATTTTGTTTATGTTTTCGTATTATTGGTTGTTTTTTTAAGACATATAATTCAATTACATATATGGTAATTTGATTTGATAACATTTACAAGAATGGCAATTAAAAGTATTCCATATCAAACTATCCCAAAATTGATTACAGGTTTAAAATGAAATGTTGTTTTCATGTGTTCAAACCTTACTTACTAGAAAGTGTGTGTCAACTTCATAGCTTTATCACTGGACCAAACGTCTGATTTGTCACATTCTTAAATTGCTACTGTTGCCTTTTCTCCGGAATTACAACTATAGCAGACTATATAAATCGTGATATTATCACTGTTACCATCAAGATTATTATCATTATCACTATTATAATTATCATCTTCGTCATCACCATCATCATCATCATCATTATCATCATCATTATTATTATCATTATCATTATCATTATTATTATTATTATTATTATTATTATTATTATTTCATTATTCTTATTATTATTTTTATTTTTATTATTATTATTATTATTATTATTATTATTATTATTATTATTATTATTATTATTATTATTATTATTATTATTATTATTATTATTATTATTATTATTATTATTATTATTATTATTTTTATTTTTATTATTATTATTATTATTATTATTATTATACTTTCTGCATTATTGCTTATTTTAACGTTCTCAATTGAATAGCATGTTTCAAATAATTATATTCTTTCATGGATATACGGAAGTGATTCTTTATTCTTCCTTCACATTTGTTCTTCCAATTATTGTTGTGAAGTGTGACGTTTAATTTTATACTTTTTATACGTTGCTTATTTTTAATTAGTAGCATTCAGGGTCATCCTGCGAGTGCGAACATGACGATATGCGTGTGTGTGTGTGTGTGTGAGTGCGAACATGACAATATGCGTGTGTGTGTGTGCGTGCGAGTGCGGCTGTGTCTCATTTCACAAACTATTGATTTTAAGACAATATTTTAATTAATTTATGTTATTCAATAGACCCTTATGTCTTATATACATATATTAGGTAGTATGATATACTGTTTTATGATAATATAATAAAATCATCGTAAACCAAACCGAATTTCATCGAAAAAATTACAAACTTGATGTGATTTAAATACAAAACGAGAACTAAGAAGATGAAGAATAGAATAAAGAAACTACAACAAAGTAAAATAACTCAATCAAGAAATCAATAAAACAAATCAATAAGATATCGACACAGCAGAGGAAGGAACAGAATAACAATAACAGTGATAATCATTCTCATGTTTAAACGAATCTGTAAAACTTATGAAATGTGGAAAAATGCCTAGAACAGTGGAAATCCTTTCTTCATGCATTTTTGCTTTTTGTTTGTTTGTTTTGTTGTGTGGTTGCTTGTTTTTTTTATTTTTTATTTTTTTTTTTGCTGTTTTTTTTTTTAATGAAATACAGATCATACAACAGAAAGAGACGAATACAAATGGATATCGATGATATAACGGTCAATTAACATATCACCTGTTGAATTGCTGAATTGTAAACGCCTACCAACCCGAGTACACACACACACACACACACATACACAACGGAATAAAAAATAAATAAAATAAAGAAACAGACAAAGAGGTAAGATAATGATAAAAGAATGATAAGAAAATGACAAGAGAATGATAAGAGAATGGAAAGAGAATGATGAGAAGAGGACAAGAGAATGATAAGAGAATGCTAAGAGAATGCTAAGAGAATGACAAGAGAATAATAAGAGAATGACAAGAGAATAATAAGAGAATGATAAGAGAATGATAAGAAAAAAATAAGAGAATGATAAGAGAATGATAAGAGAATGATAAGAGAATAATAAGAGAATGATAAGAGAATGATACAGATCTTTTTGTCTGATAAAAAAAACTTGGGATTTTTTCCAGTGTATGTCATGTCTGTTATTCTCTCTTAGATTTTCATTGAACAGATTAAACTTGTAACACGACCGCATTAAAACCAAATGTATTGCATGTATTTACATGTCACTGAACACATTAAACTTGTTACACGACCGCATTAAAACCAAATGTATTGCATGTATTTGCATGTCACTGTATTACACTTTATCAAAGCGAATTGCAAATGACGATAATAATAAACTGTTTGAATTTCCTTGCAATATACTCTGTCCATCATATGTGGTGATCTCAGGGTGAAATATGTGGAACATGGATGACAGATAGATCTGTATAGAAAGCTATAGAGCTGAGAAGTTCAAACTCAAATATTTATTGTTGTTAGGTAGATCTAGCCATTATGCCTACGTAAGTTGTGTTGTTACGTAGATCTAACCATTATGCCTACGTAAGTTGTGTTGTTACGTAGATCTAGCCATTATGCCTACGTAAGTTGTGTTTAGAGTTATAGCTTGAGAGATGAAATAGACGCAAATAATTAATAAATATCGCATTGGACGGATAAAGGAAGGAGAGTAATTTATAAAGACACATGTCATGAGGTAATGTGGATAGAATTTGATATAGTATTGCCCCCCCCCGTAGTATCATCTATAGAAGACGAGAAGAAGAAGAATAAAAAGAACACTGCATTGATAAATGTAAATACAAATATTGCAACCTTATCGAGATGTAAGATATTTTCGAAGTATTTGAGATTTTCAATGTGTATTTTGAGAATAAAGAATAAAGAGAATAAAGTCAATTATTTGATAATTAGATACTTCAAATGCGATACCACAAGTAGACAATATTCCAATAAAATAAACTTTTTCCAACCAATGACAATTCTACAATTATAATATAATTGACAGAGGTGTTAGTGTAGGTTGAATCAAGAAGAAATTTCATTGAAACGAAGAATCCCTGACACTAATATTTCAAACCAAAATAATTTCAACTCACTGTTAAGGTTATCCATTGACAGCCCGTGCAGTTTGGTGGAGTGTGGGTGTTGGGACCCCAACGTCAAGGCCATCGGACCCCCAGACGTCATGACTGGTGGCCAGGGGTGCCATATGGGGGGTCTGGGAGCAACGGTTCCTCCAGTAAACTTTGACGGGTCCAGAATATCGGCAACGCTAAAGGCTGTGGGTTTCGTCACAGTTTTGGGGTGACCGGGGTCAGGGGACTCGTCGCCATACTTGACTGACTCCGGCCTAACAAGCACGACGACGCCGACGACGACGGCGAGGACGATGGTAGTGGTGGTAGTTGTGGCGGTGAATGGGGAGACGACCGTGGCGAGGGAAACGGCTGTGGTGTCGAACCTATAATAGGGCTATCTTTTGATAATGAGATCGTGGACGATGAGTTTCTGCCATTAGAAACTAGTTGATTGACTTCTCTTACAATTGCGTCCTTTTCGCTGGCATTGTAGTGTTTGTGGTAAGATGGGCCATTGAGTGGCGACAATGAACGAGGTACATTATGAGGCGACGCCTTTTTAGAAGCGAGGGCGCCTAATTGATGAGAAGAGTCCTTACCGACAGTCCTAGGAGAAAGCTGCTGATTTAACATCAACGATGATGACGCTGATGACGACGACGACGAGGAGGAGGAGATGGAGGAAGATGACGATGTCGACGATGATGACAAAGGGAAGACATTCTGGGCGAATGTAATGCTGAGCACAGCGAAGACGTGGAAGAAGTGGGTAGTAACGACAGCGATGCTGATGACGACGACGTCGACGAAATCTGTGACACATTTGCCGTTATCGGTGGGGAAGACGTTGATATCATGGGCAGTGGAGACAAGCGGTCTCCGTTGTTGTCTTCCACTCTGTCAGAGGGACGAGGGGTGGGGCTGTGGAAGGT
>JAXRKP010001159.1:152500-159804 GCA_037039925.1 Doris montereyensis
GTTGGTTTTTTGTTTTGTTTTCGTTTTCTCCCAATTGGGGGAGGGGGGAAGAGGGGTAAGAAGGAGGGGAGGAAGTGAGTAAGGAGGGGCGGAAGTTGGTAAGAAGGGGGAGCCCAGAAGGAAGGATGGAAGGGGAAGGGAAGGGAGGAAAGGAGAGGATGGAAGGGGGGAAGGGATGGAAGGGATGGAAGGGGGAGGAAGGGATGGAGAGGATGGAAAGGGAAGGGATGGAAGGGGAGGAAGGGATGGAAGGGATGGAAGAGGAGGAAGGGATGGAAGGGATGGAAGGATGGAAGGGGAGGAAGAGATGGAAGGGAAAAAGAGGAAGGGATGGAAGGGATGGAAGATGGAGGAAGGGATGGAAGGGATGGAAGGGGGAGGAAGGGATGGAAGGATGGAAGGAGGAAGGGATGGAAAGAGATGGAAGGGAGGAAGGAAGATGGAAGAGATGGAAGGGGAGGAAAAGGGATGGAATAATGGAAGGGGGAGGAAGGGATGGGAGGATGGAAGGATGGAAGGGATAAGGAGGAAGGGATGGAAGGGATGGAAGGGGGAGGAAGGGATGGAAGGGATGGAAGGGAGGAAGGGAAGTGGGAAGGGATGGAAGGGATGGAAGGGGAGGAAGGGATGGAAGGGATGGAAGGGGGAGGAAGGGATGGAAGGGATGGAAGGGGGATGGAAGGATGGGAGGAAGGGATGGAAGGAGGAAGAGATGGAGGGGAGGAAGAGATGGAAGGGGGAGGAAGGGATGGAAGGGATGGAAATGGAGGAAGGGATGGAAGGGATGGAAGGGGGAGGAAGGGATGGAAGGGATGGAAGGGATGGAAGGGAGGAAGAGATGGAAGGGGAGGAAAGGGATGGAAGGGATGGAAGGAGGAAGGGATGGAAGGGATGAAGGGGGAGGAAGGGATGGAAGGGATGGAAGGGATGGAAGGGGGATGGAAGGGATGGAAAGGGATGGAAGGGGAGGAAGGGATGGAAGGAGGAAGGGATGGAAGGGGGAGGAAGGGATGGAAAGGATGAAGGGATGGAAGGGGAGGAAGGGATGGAAGGGATGAAAGGAGGAAGGGATGGAAGGGATGGAAGGGGAGGAAGGGATGGAAGGGATGGGATGGGGATGGAAGGGAGGAAGGGATGGAAGGGATGGAAGGGGGAGGAAGGGATGGAAGGGATGGAAGGGGGAGGAAGGGATGGAAGGGATGAAGGGGGGAGGAAGGGATGGAAGGGATGGAAGGGGAGGAAAGGGATGGAAGAGATGGAAGGGGGAGGAAGGAGAAGGAAGGGATGGAAGGGATGGAAGGGATGGAAGGGGAGAAGGGATGGAAGGGATGGAAGGGATGGAAGGGGAGGAAGGGATGGAAGGATGGAAGGGGAGGAAGGGATGGAAGGGATGGAAGGGGAGGAAGGGATGGAAGGGATGGAAGGGGGAGGAAAGGGATGGAAGGGATGGAAGGGATGGAAGGAGAAGGAAGAGGTCGAAGGGGAATCGAAGAGGAAGGGTAAGAGGCAATTTTGTACTGCCTCGATCGAAACAGTGTCAATCTACATAAAGCCTATTGTTAGTTCTATTCTATTATGGAGCATCAGTGGCCGAGTGGTTAGGCTGTGGGACTTGGGGATCATAATGAAGTACTGGGTTCGAATCTTAGAAAAGCTAGTTCCAACACTGTGTTTATTTGGGAAAATCACTTTACACGTGTCTTCCAAACTCAACCCAGGTGCAAATGAGTACAAGTGCTAACTTGGAAGTAAAAACATGCGTCAGACTAGCGTCCAGTCAAGAATGTGATTATTATTATCGCCTGTTTCGCTTCACCTGAATACACCCCGGCTCTATGGGCCGTAATACAAATGCTATGAAGGAACATCACTTATTCTAATATCATTGAATAATATCAAAGCCCCATAGGAAACAAAGACGAGACAAATACAAGAAATTGACAGAAAAACAACCCCGGCCACCATGGGGATCGAACCCGCGACCTCTGCTTCGGCATCCATCGCCTCGCCATGAAAAGTAAGCATGTTGCCAACTGAGCTAACTAGTTATCCGGTTCGATTCCCCATGGTGGCCATGATTCATTTTCTGTCTATTCCTTGTCTCGTCTTTGTTCCTATGGGACTTTAATATTATTCCACATCATTTCCTTCACTTTCGACATGGCCTTTGCCTTCCTGTCTGTCTTTGTTCTTATATCATTGCTTCTCGTTGTTGTTTCTTTTACTATTTAAATCTTTATTTCACAAATCTGGTCTTTGTTACATTGGTAAACATTGGTTTTCGTCCGCGTTCAATTTACCTTGATTTGTGTTGATGTGTGAGTGCGGGTACCCCAAAGTTGACGCAATGCATTGTCGTCACTCCCATAATATTTATAGCAATTTGATAAACAGTCAGCCACGAGCCAGCGCCTTTCATCTGCACGAAGTGCGAGAATAATATATAAATTATTATTATTATTATTGTTATGGATAGTGTTTATATTAATGAATAGTTCATATTATTAGTATATTTGTGAAAACAAAGAAATAAAAAGTTCATTGAGAGTCAAAGAGCCGATCATTTTTCCCGATTTCTGTAGTGCTTAGTGGAACAGGTGAAAGAAGAGGAAGCGTGAGAACCCCCCCCCACTGATAGTGCTGGTTATTGGTCGCTCTTACCGGGTACAATGTGATCGAGGGACTCGGTAGTCTAGAGGCAGGTGTCGGCCTCTCAACCAAAAGGTAATGGGTTTGAGCCCCATCGACGGCTGATAAATTTTCTGGAAATTTCTTATTATATTATTGATTATCATATTATTGATTATCATGTTATTGATTATCATGTTAATGATTATCATATTATTGATTATCATGTTATTGACTATCATATTATTGATTTCATATCATTGATTATCATGTTATTGATTATTATATTATTGATTATCATGTTATTCATTATCATGTTATTGATTATCATGTTATTGATTATCATGTTATTGATTATCATGTTATTGATTATCCTGTTATTCATTATCATGTTATTGATTATCATGTTATTGATTATCATGTTATTGATTATCATGTTATTGATTGTTATTGATTATCATATTATTGATTATAATGTTATTGATTATTATGTTATTGATTATCATATTATTGATTATCATGTTATTGATTATCATATTATTGATAATCATGTTATTGATTATCATGTTATTGATTATCATATTATTCATTATCATATTATTGATTATCATGTTATTGATTATCATGTTATTAATTATCATGTTATTGTAATTTCTGATACTTCTTCCCCACGCTCTTGCAATGACAGATGACGAAACTACGGATGTTGCTAATGGTGGACACATAGTCCGAGAGAGATTAAAATAAATTCCTAGTCAACCGATTATTTGTGCTACCAGAGGCCATATAACCTATCGGTCTCGGGTGCTACTTCGCTAGCCTACACAATCAATTGAACCCTAACACCAACACAAAACAACTTATTCTAATTTGTCTGTCTGTTCTTGGTTTTGAATTTTTCCCAGAGTTGAGAGAAAGGAAGGAGCGTTGTCTTCCGTCTAATCGCTAAAAATAGCTTGTGTATGACAGTAGGTGGTGCTAAAGTAGTCATTAAAGAGTCCATCGATGCATGTCTGTGGCCCAGTCCTGTAGCAAGACTAGATCTAGAACTAGAGTTGGGGCAATGAAATACAATATCAGTTTAGACCTGACTAGGTATGTATGTGCCTTGAAATGCCCTATGAATTTAAGATAGATAGTACATCTTCGAAATTTGAATATCCTTTATTGACATTTAGTTTAAAGCAAAAACAATGCGCAAAATAGAAATACATTCAATCAATTAGCATACTATAGTTATACAGTAAAAAGAAAATATTTACTAATCAAACTTATGGCGAAATATGACAATAAGTGACAACTCCACTAATAAAGACAGAACAAATACGTGACGTTTCGGGTATAACCCTTCGTCAGACAACACACGAAAAATATCTAGAATCTAAATCTAGATCTAAGCACTACCTCAGTCATCATGCAATGCTATGTCAGAGTTTGACAAAGAAGATAACTATAGATCTATCACTCCAATGTGACTCCTTCGTATTATTCACAGCTATTTAGATAGTTCACATTGCCATATCTCTTTGTTGTTTACGTTATTTATTTTTTTAATTGCTAATAGATTTAGATCTATAGTCACCTTCTTTGCCAGACTCTGACATCACATTGTGTGATGCCTGAGGTAGTACTTAGATCTAGATCTAGATTCTAGATATTTCTCGTTTGTTGTCTGACGAATGGTTATACCCGAAACGTCACGTGTTTGTTCTGTCTTTATTAGTGGAGTTGTCACTTATTGTCATATTTCGCCTTTGACGTCACTCCACTGTGGCTCCTTCGTATTAATCAAACATATATCTTGAGTCGATCAACTCTTACCCCAAATATCATCAAATTTCTTCAACTAGTATTAGAAATGGCGACAGGCCACTAAAGTCAAGCAAAACCAATCTTTTTCGTCTTCCTTTTCTTTTTCTCTTTTTCTTCGTTGTTGTGGGATTTTTGGGTGATTTTTACAATTTTATTTTGCAAAAACTAAAAGAACAAACACAATTCAAAGTAAAAAAGATCATCAGGCTATTTGCAAAAGTGCGTGGGGGGTGGGGGGTGCACCATATTCTCACAGACACGTTTTTGGTAAAAGAAAACATATAGATTCTATGTCAGGAAAAAGAAGACAACAAAACTGAAAAGAAAACAACCCAACAACACAAACACAACAACAACGACAGCAAAAACGACAACAGCGAAGACGCCATCATTGTTATCGATGACAGCCATGTTAACAGTGAACCTGTGGTTAGTGTAACCTGTTCACGCTTCGGTGCTACTGTTGTTCTTTCATCTCCAAGCAGTCAGTCTTCTGTTGACATAATTTAGAATGAAGTAGAGGAAGGTGTCGCTAGTACGGATTTCAAAGGTCTAGAGTGAAACAATTTCAATAAGCACCAAGTAAGACTAGTCTCGATTAGCGATCTGACGAACTAACAACGGTTCCTCTTCTTCTTCTTCTTCTTCTTCTTCTTTTTGTTCTTGCTCTTGTTCTTATTATTATTTTTTTTGTTCTTGTTCTTGTTTTTGTTCATGTTTTTGTTTTCCTTTTTGTTCTTGTTCTTGTTCTTGTTCTTGTTCTTCTTTTTGTTCTTGTTCTTGTTCTTGTTCTTCTTGTTCTTGTTCATCTTGTTCTTGTTCTTGTTGTTCTTTTCTTCTTCTTCTTCTTCTTCTTCTTCTTCTTCTTCTTCTTCTTCTTCTTCTTCTTCTTCTTCTTCTTCTTCTTCTTCTTCTTCTTCTTCTTCTTCTTCTTCTTCTTCTTCTTCTTCTTCTTCTTCTTCTTCTTCTTCTTCTTCTTCTTCTTCTTCTTCTTCTTCTTCTTCTTCTTCTTCTTCTTCTTCTTCTTCTTCTTCTTTTTTCGGCTTCTTCTTCTTTCCTCCGCCCCCATTGCTCGGTAATGTCCTTTATTTCCACGTGTCAAAATGAGATCCAGCGTTGCTGTGTAATTCTAACGGTAGGAATTACCACTGGTGTTCCTGAGGTTAAAGTGTGGTGTGTTCCATCTTTTGCACCTCTGGACTCTATGCATTATTATTGCTCTTTATTCATCCCATATGTTGAATTCCAGTTAACCCCCCCCCCCGCCGCCATCCCTGCAAAAATTGTGTATGCGTCTTTGTGAAATGTCGGTCCAGAAAAAAAAGAGCTAGACGCGAGAACAAAGTGTTCAAATCTATCTATAAAATCTGTAAAGCAGAATTACATAACGACAGACTATATTCTTGTATTTATTTATCATTTATTTATTTATTTACTTATCTATTGATTTATCTCTTGATTAATTTATGGATTTATTCATTTATTTACTTATTGATGAATTATTAATTTATGTATTATTTAGCTATTCATTTTTAATATCATGTATTTATACACTTATATATGCCTTTTGATTCATTTATTATTTTTTATTAATTTATTTTTTTATTCTTTCATTCATTCATTCATCCATTCACTCATTCATTTTTAATTCATTCATTCAAGCATTCATTTATTTATGTGTTGATGTATTTATTCACATATCTAATTATTTATCTATTTATTCATTTATCTATTTAATTATTTATTTATTTATTTATAGATTTATTTCACTTACTTATCATTTGTGAATGACTTTGAAGCAGTGCTATATCCTGGCAGCGGAAATCGATTTTCTATAGAAGGATTGAAATATGGCCTCTTCAGAAATTGTGCTAAATTTGATTGGATGCTTTTCGCCCTCGTCTTCTGTTGCCTGTTGTTAAGTGGTTATTTATGATTTTTTTAATCACATGGATGACAATATAAGGTGGAAAGTAAAGCGATTATTAATGAAAACGGCGGAAATGTTTCTAGTAGTTCTTCCACTCGTCTTGAGCAAGTTTAGTAATGTTACATTAACTATTAAGCGTAAGTTTAGTAATATATATTAGCTATTAAGCGTAATTTTAGTAATGTTACATTAGCTATTAAGCATAAGTTTAGTAATGTTACATTTGCTATTAAGCGTAAGTTTGGTAATTTTACATTAGCTATTAAGCGTAAGTTTAGTAATGTTACATTAGCTATTAAGCCTATAATGCACATCCGTGATCTCCATCTTTCGTTTATAAAACTCAGCAATCCAATTTAGCCTTTTAATTGAAATCTTAAGTCAGTCAGTAAAGTCATAATAAATAGCTTCTTTTTTAAAATCATAACATGAAATAAAAGTAATGTTCCTTCAAGGCTATTACGACCCATAGAGCCGGAGCTCATTCCGGTTTCTATAGTATGAAGCGGAGCAATTGATAATAGGACGCTAGTTCCATCCCAATTTAGACTCCAACGTTAGTGCTTATATCCAGTTGCGTGTGGGTCGCGGGGAGAACACGCGTCTTCAGTGTCCTTAACACAACGTTGGACCTGGCTTTGCTAGGATTCAAATCCGGGATCTCATGACCCCAAGTCCGGCAGCCTGTCCACTCGGCCACCAACACCACATAAGATGAAGAGGTAGGACAAAGACAGGACGTAATGATTATTATTTTCAAACCAACTATTGACGTCATTATCAATCAAACAATAAACAAACTTACGACTATTCCAGTAACTTTCAATTATTCTCACTTGACCTTTCCGAACTTAAATGTAAAGAGGTGACGGATGCGTGAATACAAATAAATGTGCCTGTGTTTATGTAAGAGATTATCAGTCTGTGTGTGTGT
>JAXRKP010000116.1:0-117500 GCA_037039925.1 Doris montereyensis
GCTCCCACTGCAAGTGGATTGATGTCAACATTTTTTTCCCGTAATTTTGTGTATGATTGTGGTGAAGAACATGAGAAAAGAAAAAAACAACAGATAAAAACCGATCAACGTAGTGTCAAATCTTGCAGCATCTGTGATACTAAAAAACAATTGCTCCCAGTTATTCCAAATAAAAAAAGAGGCACAATACAAGAAAACAGCAAATATGCAATCCAACTTAGCATTTTTATTTCTTAACCCGCGTGGAACTACCATTTCATTACACACTGTGTGTTCGCGAGTCACTTTAGCTAGACGATTCTTACATTCGTGCACGGGGTTGCCTGGGCCTAATTTCTGGCTCATGTTTTTTGTGATGTGTTATGGATTAAAGAGAGACGTAACTTTCAAATTTATAAATATTTAGATGTCAAACCTATATTATATATTCTGATAAAGTGTTATTAATAAGCCCAGTAACATTGTTGAGTTTGGAAGAGCTACCCTAGAGCCGTGATAAATAAAGAGCAAAATAAATTTGATTAGC
Source organism: Doris montereyensis (assembly GCA_037039925.1). Taxonomy (NCBI): domain Eukaryota; kingdom Metazoa; phylum Mollusca; class Gastropoda; order Nudibranchia; family Dorididae; genus Doris; species Doris montereyensis. Next base: position 527 of record JAXRKP010000116.1, read on the forward strand.
AGCTGTGGTCAATCTGCATAAGAGTAGCCACTACAATGCTTCTTCTACAATCGTGTCTAAATTGCAACAAATTGTCTCTTTTTAGCATCAATAACACACCACAAACCTTATGCTATTTACAGGGTGTACCATTTTAGTGTGTAAAAGGGTGATCAAAACAATTCACTTCAATAAAAAATCCTTTCGTTCTCTGTAACAGAAGGGTCTATTCTTCACACCTTGAAACCTAACACCTCCTATCTACTTGGACTAACAAGATTCACTAATCCGTGAAGCAAGCATTAGTTGTCTCTAATATGATTTGCTGACCAATCAGAAAGCTAGTTTTAAGCTTTATTTCAGTCAATGAGTGGAAAAACAATGAAAATAGACACATTTCGAAGGCGTCCCCTATCCGGCCTTAGCATGACTGATGGGCCTTTTGACCTTAAGAACGCTGAAATTTTAAAAAAGTGATTACTAATTAAATTAATAAATAATTTTATCATTCTGTTGACAACTTACAAATCTTTTTTTTTTAAACTCATGTTTTTATCAACCACAAACGCTTCATCAACCTCAATGATCTTCAATTCGTACAAATAGATTCTAAGGAACAATCACACTTTAGCACTGCCAAGATTTCACCTTGAATACGATTACAAACCCAATTTATGCTCAATACTTGGCTTGGTCCCGATAGCCCTCTTTCACTCTCTCATGTTCCTCGATCCTGTAATTACTCCCACTTTAGCGCCGCTGACTATAGAAAATGAAGTTGAAAATACACTGCGACGGTGCTAAAGTGGGAGTAATAATATGGAGACGACTTGGCCATGCAAGCAGGGCTTCAAGTCGTCTTCCTATTATGACTTCCGCTTTAGCACTGCTGACATAAGCACAACAGTGGGATATACGCGGCGGCGGTGCTAAAGCGGGAGTAATAATAGAGAGACGACTGACGGGAAGACGACATGGAAACACAAGAGCGGGACTTTTAGTTGTTTGTTTTCATGCAATGGGGGCAAGCCCCCTGAAGCTCCCCACCCTTCTCAAGAAGAGGATAAAACTGAGAAATAGAACCAGTAAGGAGGTAAAATAATAATATTATTATTATTCCATCGCCATCAGGAAACAAGAATTGCATTGATCAGCTATTTTGAAGAAGGCAGACACAAGGAGTATAAATATATTCAAATATCGATATGGGAACAGTTTCTTTTAATGCAGAACACCCCTAATGTTATCATTTTCTTCATTTTTAAACACAGTGTTCAAAAGAGATCAAACTTTATATATAATTGACACCAATAAAAACCAGCTGTGTGTCGTTAGTTTGTCTGAGTGGGGATGAGTGAAAGGGTGAAATTGAGAAGCTAAAATCTTTATGGGTGGAGACTTCATTCACACAATACACTACTTCCATCAGATCAGTAAACAGATGAAAACAATGATTAGAAAACGATGATCACGGTAAACTGATCACAACAGCTCTCTATGCTGTTTCTGACTTGTAGATCTCTACTTAGTATTGCTGGTAGTAGTTGTTTTGGACGATGGCAAAGAAAATGGGTTTAGTCGAAGGCTTGCAGTGCCAGCAGTAAAAAAAATCATAAAAAATCAACCGTTCACGCTAGAGAGGTCTTTCCAGTAGATGAAACGGAAGTAGAATAATAAGCCTAGAAGATGTTCCTTAGTCAGACACATATGTGATCTTTCTATAGTTGTGACCCGGCAATGCTATGATCACACATGTGTGACAATTGTACTATGGCGTAAGTGTAGCGTGATCGCACCCGTGCGACTATGGTAGTCTGGTCAGTTAACCCTGGTAAATGTCAGTTTGTTGTACAGCTCTCCGTTCAGCGCTATGCCCAGGATTTCCATTTGTCTGCTACAAATCTCTCAGCATGATGCCCAACATTTACCGGGAAGGAAGGACAGATCAAAAGAGGCCTGAATATTCAGGACTCCTTCTTGTTACTTTTTGCTATCTTACAATTAAGCCTAATCCTATTTTAATCCTCTTAAAATAATGCTTATGATTGGTAACCATTTAGTAAATAGGAAAAAGGACGTGTTCAGGCTCATAAACTTACGTCCAAAAGGCATTTGGTTGAGTCTATTTCAAAGGGGTGTGTCCATCATTATCTTTGCCTTGGGCAAATGGCCTTAGATACATTTTCTTTTTGCTCCAGATCATAAAACGCCGCTTCTACGTATTTTTCAACCAAATTTTTTCAGCTCTTACTGTGGGTTCATTTGTAGACCGTCAATTGTTGCATAATAATGATAATCTTAAAACTGCCCCATGTGATCACTGCAAAAGATAAAAATGTTTTAGACCTGGCCAAATTTTCTTTGAACAATTCTCTTTCGCATGGAATTGAAGAAAACAGAATAAAAGGTTATTGACCTCACTTACCTTTTCACAAATCAAATTTCACAATATTATGTTTTTTATATCTGCGATGTCAAAGCTATACATGAGACCAGATGATTGCCATGTGACTGAATCCAATAGATTGATGATGGCCTGGTCAGAAGTCACACTTCCCGTGAACTCGTAAAACTTTGTGGGCAGCCTCTCTCAAAGGCGATGACTGTCAACGAGTTATCCAGCATGTGGCAGTCATTGCACTGGCTGAACGAGCCGCTTTTCTAGTGTTAACAGTTAGTTTCCTCTAGGCTATCATGTCGATCTAGATAAGTTAATAAATAGCAAGGAAGTATTAATTAAAAGCAGCAAACAGAAATAGAGAATATTTTATATATATTCATAATTTGTTACTGTATTTTAAAAAGTAAATATAAGTCGAATGACCATAAATAAGACTTTTTTTCTTATTCAAACCTAGCTTCTACGTCTGGGGGTTTTGTTTGTGAAAATGGCCACTAGCAGCGATGTGCGGGATATTCTGGAGTTGGACACAGGGCAGCCAGCAAATGCTGATTACGTCACCAAAGAATCCCTCATGAATGATGGCAAAAAGGTAGTAACTTTTAAATATTGTTTTTCAATTTCTTGAAAACCTTGTTGCTTTCATTTATCTAGAAATGTTTTATTACATTTTCTGTGAATTGCATGACTAGGTTGAAAGTATTAACTCAAGAAGCGCTTGCTGTGTTACTACAAGCGACCATTTTACAGTGAGGGGTTGCCACAGCCATTTACATGAAAAATGATTGAGTGCAAGGGGCGAGGCTAGGCTTTTGACACAATGATTTCATATTTACAGATGATAAAAGACCTGGTTATAAAGCATGTATTTTCTGAAATTTTATTGAATAAGGATTCATATTGAGATGTTATTGCAACAAAAGAAACTTAATAATATTAATACTTGTTATAACTAAAGACTGAGCAATAACAGTGATAGCTGTGTTATTAACTTAAGACTTGCACGAAATGTGTTAAATGGGAACATGTCACTTTGACAAAGGATAGCAAGGCCATCCGAAAAGCTGTAGATTTTTTCTTTCTTTCTTTATCAGCTCCCATTCTACCTTCTGGTGTTTAGACGCCCAAAATGATCTTTCTCCAGGCTGCCTTTGACATTTTCTGTTTCCTTCTGTGAAAAATAAATTTCTTTGCGTTAATGCCTCTTTTATCTGCTTCCCACTTTCTCCGATGTCTGCCTTTTTGGTCTTTTACCTTGAGTTTTAGTATTGTATACTGATTGAGCTATTGTATTGTCATTCATTCTGTTAACATAACATGCCTAAACCATCTCAGTTGATTCATTTCTATCTTAGTTTTTATGCTATCTGCTTTGGTTTGATCTCTTATTGTTGTGTTCCTGATTTTGTCTCTTTTAGTTTTCCATACTACTCTTCTTAGATATTTCATTTCGGCAACCTGTACTCTACTGTATTCCCTACTGTCTAAGGTCCAGGTTCCAGAGGAGAGTAGGACAATAAACTGTGTTGTATACTGCCATTTTGGTTTTTATTGACAGTTCTTGTTTACCTATAAATGACTTTCCCAGATGGTTATATATTTCACTTGCTTTTTGGATTTTCTGGCTGATTTCTTCTCTGAGTTTTCCCTCTGAGTTAATCATTACTCCTAGGTAATTGTAGCTTTGAAACTATTGCTAACTATTATGTAATCTATGATTGACTTTTCATATCTGTCTTTATTTACTCTTGTATATTTGTGGATATTTTTATGAGGAAAAAATTTGTAAGCTATTTTCATGTTATTCTTTAGGCAAAAATCTATTAGTCTCTCTGCATTTGGAAAAGTTGTTGTCTCTCCTATTACTCCTCCTGATGTTTCTACATTGTTGCCTACTCTAGCGGTTAAATCTCCTAAAACCATTCGTTCCGATCCTGTTTGGGTTTCAGATTCTCTGCAGCTAGTTGTATATCATTTTCGAAGATATCTTTTTCTTCTTTGATGGCATCTTCGTTTGGTTCATAAGCTATTACTAATTTAATTTCTCTTCCTTTTGGTTTAATTTTATCTCTAATAGCCGTGGGCTTATAAATTTCCAACTTTCTAGTAGCTTTTCTTGCCTTTTATGCATTAGGAGGCCTACCCGTGCTCTAGCTCTCTCTTTGACATCTACTTCTGAGAAGATTAAAGTATGATTTGGTCCTACATTTTCTATTCCTTGTCCTTTTTTCTTTGTTTCTGTAGTAGCCAAAATGTCTGCTTTGAATGTTTCTTTTTCTTCAGATAATTCTAACTCTTTTCCATTTATTACCCTAACATTCCATGTTCCAAAAATCACAGTCCGTGTTCTTTTCCAGAGTCATCTTTAAAAGTTCAAGCCGGGTATATCATTATATTTGCTTCTTTGAATCAGTTTGGTTTTGGATTTAGGGATTGGCCCACTGTACCCGAGGTAGATGGTAGGGCTGCCACCTTATCAAACGTTAAAATTATTGAATATAACTTTATATATATATATTATATTGCTTTTTAACTATCAAAAAATAAAAATTTTATACATTTTTTGTCTTAGTAAAAAAAATTATTTCTGTTTTGGATGCTTTACAATAATTTACGTTCTGTGTATGTTTCAGAAAAAAGCCAAGAAACAAGACACTGCAGCAAAAAGACCCGAGGGAATGCATCGGGAATTATGGGGCTTGTTACACTCAGACAGTCGGTATCAGATGTACGTATTTAGCCTACACATTTTTTTTATGATCTTGTGAAATTTCAGTGAATTTCTCATAGATTTATGTAAATTTATTGTACTATGAAATATATTTGTTGTATGGGATTATCAATAAGGTATAAGTACACAACTTTTCTTCTATTATATATGTATCCAAGAGATCAGTACTAGCATTATATTAGTTTTCTAATGGAGAGGGTTGCTCTTATTTTAAAACACTAATGATGTGATAGAAACTGCTTTCATGCTTGAGAAATGGCTATCCTTGGCTTTATTCGTATATTTATGTTCTATGGCAACAATATATACTTGAATTTGTTTTAGTGTTAGAAGTATTCAAAATGATTGACAGTCCATGAAAAGGATGAATTCAAAATGGTGAACCATGTAGTGAGGTTTTAAGGCCTCTGGGTGATATGAAAGTCTGAGGGAAAAACTTGCAAAGACATCATTTTTGATGATTGAAATCAACAACCAGTGATTTTTAAAACTTTATCTAGCAGATGTTGATTAAAAGAAAGTTTTTGTTTTTTTTTTGTTTTCTAGCAGTTTTTCTCTAAACAAAAAATGCAATACAGACTTTACATAACGGTTACTGGTATGTCTCTAAAAAAAAACACGGACAAAAATATGAATGATTGAAACAAGATCTGAACATAGAATGTCTTCTTTTGTGGTCATTTTTCATGTAAATAATTCATTACTAAGAAGAAGGGGGGGGGGGGGGAGATGTTTATTAAAATTGATCACATATCTATATAAAACAGTTACACAATGTCATACTATTTTTTTCCCTTACTTCTCATAATTTCTGTTTGTGATGATCATTTAATGAAATCTAAACGTTTTCTCTGTCCCCCTTTATCACTTTTTGAAAATTACTTATTTACTTCGCAGAGATGCTGCTCCAATCATTCCGTCAGACACGAAACAGGGCTACAAACAGATGAAGGCTCGCATCGGAAGCAGTCGTGTCCGGCCATGGAAGTGGATGCCGTTCACCAATCCTGCTCGCAAGGTTGTCTCGCTTTTTCTTTTTTTCTAGGTCACTTTACTTTTGTGGGGTTTTTTTGTGCTTAAATTTGACTTTTGTTTAACATTTCGCTAGAAATTGTGTTGGCGGTTTATGGTGAAAAGAGTTTTTTTTTTTTTTTTTTTATTTGGGGAGGGAAAGGGGGTGTTTCAGGAGTAGATAGAGCTGTTTCAGTATGTATGTGATTGGCATAGGGAGGTAGGAAGGAAGGAAATAAAACTTGAGTTAAGTCAGATATAAATATTGTGACCTTGAAATACCTCTTATATGTATCTTGTTCATGCACTCAAATTTCCTGTTGTCCCAGAATTGAAAAGAGATCAAATTTGTGTGCATCATCTTCTCATTCATCCTTGTATTTTCTTCTGTTCATACTTTTGAAAGGTCTTAATTTGGTTTTTTCTTTTCAGGACGGAGCAATACTTTATCACTGGGAAGAGTTGCTGATGAAGGAAAAGATTATCCTTTCGCCAGATTTAACAAGGTGATGTTCAATATTCCTTGCACAGTTATTGTTTTGTCCCTTGATTAAAGATGTGCCTAAAAATTTCCGCCTGTTACCTAATAATGAATGGATAGCAAGACTCTAAAGTGAGCGATATGAGAAGAAACCTTGATTCATCGATTATTGCTATGTATAGACAGTGGTGTTTACCTGCAATTTCAGACGTAGACGACATTGTTCCCTCTAACTTTTCTCTAGTCTGTGTGCGCGCATTTTTTTTGTGTTGTGCAAATTGTGACGAAAAATTTCCACCTGAGTGCTTTTGACTTGATTTGATTTACCCACATCCACAACTAAGGTGATCTTAGGTTTTTTGGTAGGATTGCCCTGTAAACAGCCAAGGTATCTTTAACGTGCACAGAGTGTTGTGATCTGCACATGGGACCTCCTTTTATCGTCCATCTCCAATGGAACTAGGTGTTGATCCACCTACCTGGACCAGGAGGTTAGGTTTCACTCAAAACAACTTGTGAAAAATGTTCAGCCGTTGGCAGGCCCCGGACCCGTTACCTTTAGGCTGAGAGGCCGACACCTTGCCTCTGGACTATCGAGTCCCCCAACCGAGTGCACTGGGTGCATGAGAATGAACGTTCAACAAGAAAAAAAAAACATTCTAATGGCGTGTGCAGACATTCCTTAACTGTTCACACTTTTTTCTCCCTTGTGTGCGAGCGCTCACGGGCATGGTTGAGAGGGAACACTGGAAGGCAATGTTACCAGCACCTAATGCATGGGGAAAAAGTTGCTTGAATATGGTAATTGTATAGATCGACATTTAAAAAATCTTGCTGTGATTAAGTTCCTCACTCGTGTTGATACGTTAAAAAAACAGTTCCTCCAAGGCCATTACGGCCCATGAAGCCGGAGCGTATCCTGGTTTCTATGGTGTGAAGCTCTCAAAGTGCGCATGTTGGATTTACTACGCAAACGCAGGCCTACTAAGAAACTATATCTGTCAGAAATAATCTAATGCTGACACAAAACTTGTAAAAATTTCTGGACAGAAAGGTTTAGGCTCATTTGGAAGGGGGGAGACATGTATCGTAGAACAGTATAGACACCTACCCACTAGGTCCTCCGTGATTCATGTACAATTGCTTAATTTTTGCACCAATAGATGGGACATGGCTAGTAGGATTCGTGTACAATTACTTAATTTTTGCACCAATAGATAGGACATGGCTAGTAGGATTCGTGTACAATTACTTAATTTTTGCACCAATCGATGGGGCATGGCTAGTAATTCGTGTACAATTACTTAATTTTTGCACCAATAGATGGGGCATGGCTAGTAGGATTCGTGTACAATTACTTAATTTTTGCACCAATAGATGGGACATGGCTAATGGGATTCATGTACAATTACTTAATTTTTGCACCAATAGATGGGGCATGGCTAGTGGGATTCGTGTACAATTACTTAATTTTTGCACCAATAGATGGGACATGGCTAGTGGGATTCGTGTACATTTACTTAATTTTTGCACCAATAGATGGGGCATGGCTAGTAGGATTCATGTACAATTACTTAATTTTTGCACCAATAGATGGGACATGGCTAGTGAGATTCATGTACAATTACTTAATTTTTGCACCAATAGATGGGACATGGCTAGTGAGATTCATGTACAATTACTTAATTTTTGCACCAATAGATGGGACATGGCTTGTGGGGTTCATGTACATTTACTTAATTTTTGCACCAATAGATGGGGCATGGCTAGTGGGATTCGTGTACAATTACTTAATTTTTGCACCAATAGATGGGGCATGGCTAGTGGGATTCGTGTACAATTACTTAATTTTTTGCCCATATAGGTGGGACATGGCTAGTGGGATTCATGTACAATTATTTAATTTTTGCACCAATAGATGGGACATGGCTAGTGGGATTCATGTACAATTATTTAATTTTTGCACCAATAGATGGGGCATGGCTAGTGGGTTTTTTTAAAGGCCAGTGTTACATGTACGGCGAATTTCAGGATGTACGAGCAAGTGCTTCCGTATACCACTGTTGAACCTTTTTAGAAATAAAAGAAGGAAAGAAGAAAAGAAAAATACTGAAAACATTTATTTCGAGATGTACTAAAAGATTTGATCACAATCCCTAATAGCCGACCCCTACCCACTGCTGAAACACTAACAACCCCTTTCCCACTCTTTCAATATCGCGCATGCGCTGAAGTGTTTTGACCTTTGTGAGACGTCAAAACATACTTTCATGTTCCTATTTTGCGGTACACGTACCCACTTCGTGTTTTAAATGTAGATCTTTGTTAATGACATATATAATATATAGTTGTCGCATTCTTACTTTTTGAATGTTCCTTTTTCAGACCGTTGATGTTCCAGTCTTTTCTGATCTGGAGTACCAGCAACATTTGCACGAGGACAACTGGACTCGACAGGAAACAGATCATCTCTTTGACCTTTGTAAAAGATTCGATGTTCGATTCATTATAGTTCATGACAGATGGGACCGAGAGAGATATCGCGCCCACAGCATTGAAGATCTGAAAGAACGCTACTACAACATCTGCAATACACTTGCTAAAGTAAGGTTGTTTGTTTCCATGTCTCTTGGTTTGGTGGTTCACCTGGAGCAGGTATTGGTAGTCATAGTTTTTAATTTTTTCTCTGTCGTTCAGAAGTGGCATCGGTGGTCACAAGCTGTTTGGCTGCCGGACTGGGAATCATGAGGTCCCGGGTTCGAATCCTAGTAAAGCTAGGTCCGACGTCGAGTTCCTTGGGAAAGACACTTAACACACATATCCCCTCGCTCTACCCAGGTGCAAATGGGTACAAACACTAGCTTGTGAGTAAAAACCTGCGTCAGACTAGTGTCCTTGCCAGGAGGTGGTTATTGTCACCTGTTCTGCTTCACGCTATTGAAACCGGGATAAGCTGCGGCTCTATGGGTATTAACAGCCTTGACTGAACTTTATTTTACTGTCACTCGGTGGATGGTTGGCAGGTTCTACTGGTGTTCCAACTTCTTCCTTTTACTCTTTATTATATGTGTCTTGTTTTATATTGCTGTCTCCCTAATTCATCATGAAATCACTGCATACAGTGGATTGTGAGATCACTGCATACAGTGGATTGTGAGATCACTGCATACAGTGGATAGTGAGATCACTGCATACAGTGGATTGTTAGATCACTGCATACAGTGGATTGTGAGATCACTGCATACAGTGGATTGTGAGATCACTGCATACAGTGGATTGTGAGATCACTGCATACAGTGGAGATTATTGCATACAGTGGATTGTGAGATCACTGCATACAGTGGATAGTGAGATCACTGCATACAGTGGATTGTTAGATCACTGCATACAATGGATTGTGAAACCACTGCATACACTGGATCGTGAGATCACTGCTTACAGTGGATCATGCGATGAGATTATTGCTTACAGTGGATCGTGAGATCACTGAATACAGTGGATTGTGAGATCACTGCATACAGTGGATTGTGACATCATCACTTACAGTGGATTGTGAGATCACCGCATACAGTGGATAATGAGATTATTGCATGCAGTGGATCTGGGGATGATTTAAAGCCTACATGCAAACTATGGTTACTGAATTTCTCTTAGTGGCCTTTCAACAGAGCCTTTGGCGAACAAAGATAGACCAACTCATAATTATACATATAGATACAGTCTTTGCTTTTATTTTCTGTCATGCTGAGTGGTTCAAATCTCCCCTTTCTGTTGAAATGTTGTCGAGAATTTCATCAGTTGTTCTCTTATTGTACTGAGTTTATCCCCCTGTTCCTTATTTTTGTGTATAAATATCTAGTAAATCAAACCAGGCCGTCTTTTTCCAAGATTGGAACTAATTCAAGTGGTTCTGATGGAACTAATTCAAGTGGTTCTGATGAAACTAATTCAAGTGGTTTTGATGGAACTAATTCAAGTGGTTCTGATGGAACTAATTCAAGTGGTTCTGATGGAACCGAACTGTCCTTGAATTTATAGAAGTTTACCTGCTTTTCTTTTGGGTTATTTTGTCTGTCTGTTTGCTCATCTCTCTCTATCTCTCTCTCTCTCTCTTTCTCTGTCTGTCTGTCTCTATCCCCTCTCTCTCCCTCCTCTCTCTCTCCCCCCCCTCTCTCTCTCTCCCCTCTCTCTCTTTCCCTATCTCTCTCTCCCCTCTCTTCTCTCTCTCGCTCTCTCTCTCTCTCTCTCTCTCTCTCTCTCTCTCTCTCTCTCTCTCTCTCTCTCTCTCTCTCTCTCTCTCTCTCTCTCTCTCTCTCTCTCTCTCTCTCTCTCTCTCTCTCTCTCATTTTAAAGAATAGATTGAAACAGACAAATGAGTTATTTTTAGCAGGTGGAGTGGGGGAAAACAAACATCCTTGCTGTCAATTGGTGTATTTCACTTCCTCAGTGTTCTTATGCTTTCATTTAAAAATGAACATTAAAAAAATAAAATCTGAAATACCTTGAAACAGGTGAGGTCTCCACAAGGAACTGAGCCAAAAATTAAAGGATTTGATGCGGAACATGAAAGACGTCGAAAGTTACAGCTCATCAAATTGTTTGACAGGACCCAAGAGCAGGCAAGTCTCAGTAAATCTTATGGTGATATTGTCAGTCTGATGCTTTGAAAAGGAATGTTGTGTACAATGTTATGGTATGGATTTTATCTGTAGTAGATTATGACATCTGTCATGTTGTGGCAATGTTAGAGTATTGATTTTATCTGTAGTAGATTATGACATCTGTCATGTTGTGTACAATGTTATGGTATGGATTTTATCTTTAGTAGATTATGACATCTGTCATGTTGTGTACAATGTTATGGTATTTATTTTATCTTTAGTAGATTATGACATCTTTCATGTTGTGCACAATGTTATGGTATTGATTTTATCTTTAGTAGATTATGACATCTGTCATGTTGTGCACAATGTTATGGTATTGATTTTATATAGATTATGACATCTGTCATGTTGTGTATGTTATGATTATGACATCTGTCATGTTGTGTACGATGTTATGGAGATTTTAGTAGTAGATTAGGACATCTGTCATGTTGTGTACGATGTTATGGTGCCAAACGAGAATAAAAGATCTGGCCAGTATCGTACAAGAGCCGCTTGGTCTTATAAAGTAAGTGGGAGACTCGGTTAGTCCAGAGGCAAGAATGTCGGCCTCTCAACCAAATGGTCGTGAATTCAAACCCTGTCAGGTTGAAAAGCTTTCTCATTTAAAAAAAAAAAGTAAAATCTACCTCCTTGGTCCTATGGTAGGCGAACGATAAAAAGAGATCACAACACTGTGCACGTTACAAGGCTCCATGGTTGTTTACAGAGCAGTCTGGGCAAAATTTAAAATGCTACCAAAATTCCCGGGATCACCTTAGTTGTGGATGTGGGTAAGTAAAATCAAACCAAATCAAGTATAACCTAAGTCATGACAGTGTTAACTTCAACCACTCCTGAGTTTAACTGTTGCTTTAAGGTAAGATAGATAAGATAACACTTTATTCACTTTTCAGGGAAAGTCTTTCTACAGACGTGTTAAAAATACAAAAATATCAGAGGAAATATACTAAATTCAATATATAAAGAAGAAAAAATATGTCCCCTGCTCATCTGTTTGGTTTTTTGAGACATTTGGATTATCGAAGTCCTATCGAGATGTGATTGTATATGATGTGTATATTTCTTTACGGTATTTAAAATGTATGTGCAGACAGATAAACACAAATAATATCATTCAACTCAAGACATACACAACGTAATATTTTTACCATTATGTATTCTGTTTCATCATGCATTTTGTAACATTGTTTCAATCTTTGTCAATAGGTGGAGGAAGAGGAGTTCCTCATTGGAGAGCTGAAAAAGATTGAATTGCGAAAGAAAGAGAGGGAAAAGAAGCAACAAGACTTGCAAAAACTCATCACAGCCGCTGACAGTAACACCGACAACCGAAAGGCGGAGAGGAAAATGCCAAGAAGAAAATTCAAGCACGAGAGCTTAAGCTGAAAGATGGAGCGGTAAGATGCTTCTCTCTGTGACACACAACTCATTGCTGTTGATTTACCTCTTTGTCTATACAAGTTTTCTCTTTTTTTTTTTCTCCTTCATAACATTTTATTGGGGTCTACTACATGTTTGAATAAAACTAAACTTAAAATCTTCAATTCAAATGTGAAATCCATTGTCATTTACGGCTCAGAGACGTGGAGGACCACCAAAGCTACACTACAGAGACTCCAGTCCTTTACAAACAGCTGTCTGAGGCGCAGTGTGGGCGTACATTGAACTGATACCATCAGCAATGCAAATCTCCAGGAGAGGACCAAGCAGTTCCCAGTTGAGACAGATTTAAAGAATAGGAAGTGAAGATTGATTGGCCATATAATGAGAAGACCAAAATCCAACATAGCCAGACAAAGCTTGACATGGAATCCACAAGGGAAAAGATCTAGAGGAGACCAAGAATGACCTAGAGGAATGGAGATTGAGGAAAACCTGGGTAAAGTTGCAGACGATGGCGCAGAATAGGGATGACTGGCTGCTCTTTGTTGATAGCCTGTGCTCACAGGGACCTGAGAGGCAAAGAAGAATACCACGTGTCTGTAGCTCAGTCGATAGAGCGTCTGGCTACCACCCAGGGTGTCCATGGTTGACCCCAGTCCAGGCAAAATTAGCTAGTGATGTTTCATTGAGACACTTGAAAATCAAGCAACAGGAAGTCAAAATCAAGCAGCAGAAAGTCAAAAAAATGTAAACACGTCAGGTAGCCACCGTTGGCAAGAAGTTAAACATATAGGCCAAGATGGCCGCTGCAGAATGTAAACATGAGTGAGTTAAAACCACATTTCCGTCACATGTCTGCTGGATTTTGCACTTACCCTATCAGAGTTAAAGAATTTTAGGTTTTGTGGTGCTGCAAAGGCAGCCATGGTGGATTAGGATTATCTTCGTCTTATGTTGTGTACTTTGTCTCTTCATATAGATTGATGTTTACACCATACTAACTATCATTCTCTTTTCTTATTCATTTTTGACAGTCCGCCCCAGAACCTGGAGGCATCAAATTCTCTGATTTCAAGTCGTCAGGAACAAGTTTGCGTAGTCAAAGGGTGAGGAAAATTTTTTGTCAGGAGTCGGAAAGTCATCGGCTCAGAATTGTATAGTTGTAACGTAGCAGCGAAAACTAACAGAGACAAAATCAGAAACACAACAATAAGAGGTCAAACCAAAGCAGATGGCATTAAAGCTAAGATAGAAATAAATCAACTCAGATCAGTTGGGCATGTAAACAGAATGAATGAAATGAGAATAGCTAGATCAGTAAACAATTTTAAAACCCAAGGTAAAAGACCAAAAAGTAGACCTCTGAAGACGTGGGACAAAGATCTAAAAGAGGCACTAAAGCAAAGAAATTTAACCTCCATAGAAGGAAAGAGAAAATGTCAAGACAGGGTAGCCTGGAGAAAGATCATTCGGTACCTAACCCCATACGCCAGAAGGAAGAAAGAATGGGAATGGATAAATAAAAAAAGAAAGAGAGAAATGACACGTGATATTTAAAATTTGTTTTGAGAATGAAAGACTAGACTTCTCAGCTGGAAAGAATTTAAAGTTTACTAAAAAATTCAAGTGAAATTTAAGACAAATTCTGTAGACCAAACTTGATTGCAATTTTTTGTGAGACAAATACTCTCACACTTTTTTTGTTATTTACTTTAAAGGAGTTAATTCAAGTTAAATTATACACGTTTTGGAGAACGTAAGGGTCGTCGTTTCTCTGGGTTTTGTTTCAATTCAAAGGTAAACATGTGGAACCGATTGTGCACAAACTTTCTTTAAGCTCAACAAATTGTCTGGATGAGAAGATTGGCTCAAATGTCTTAACACACATTTTCCCCACTTGACCCAGGTACCAATGGATACAGGCACTAGCTTAGGAAGAAAACCCATGTCAGACTAGCGTCCTAGTTCCGCTTCATGCTATAGAAGCTGCGATAAGCTTCGGCTTTATGGGCCATAATACTAATGGCCTTGAAGGAACTTTACTCACTTATTTCTATGCCCATGCTTGAACAGGAGCAGGTATTTACAATTATTAACATGAAAAAGTAATGACATAATCAAATAGTAGGTGCCGTATGATATACTTATATATCGACGGTGAAAGTCGAAAACTATGTAAGTCTAAAATTAGTAAACCTTTTTTCCCTGTTTTTAACATTAGGAAGCCCTTATGCTTCGTCTGGTTAGGATTCTTTGGCACAAGAACCAATAAAAACCTGTGTAATAACCATATGAGCAATCTGTGTATCCCTATTGGGTCTAGTTTTTGACACTTTCTAACCGTATATGTTTGTGAAAATAGATTAAAATGCGCAGCATCTTTTTCTTTGAATTTCTCTAAACATAAAAAATTGGACTTACACAGTTTGTGACTTTCACCGGCAATATATATTATATTGTGTTAATAACTGGAATCGTTATGAAATGGTTGTACTTTAGACATTGTTCCCTAACCAACCATATAATATTTGTTTTAAAGCCTATGTTTAAATTAAAATGTTTGATATGTGTTATGTACATAACAGTGGCATCAGTGGCCTACTGGCTGGGTTGCCAGACTTGGAATCATGTGGTCCTGGGTTTGAGTCCTGGGAATGCTAGGTCCAATGTTGTGTTCCTTGGAACACTTAACAAGTATTTTCCCCACTCGCCCGGTACAAATGGGTCGGGTACCAACAACAGCTTCGGAGGATAAACCTACGACAGACTAATGTCCTGACCCACTTCACGCTATAGAAACCGGGATATGCTTGGGCTCTATGGGCCATAAGGGCAGTGAAAGAACTGTATGTACATAATGTATACACTGTGTGTGTGTGAAGATTAGTAAGAATATAATGTATCATTGTGTTGTTTTTTGTTGTTGTCTTTTTAATAAGTTAGAGTGGATATATGGAAATAGATTTGGTGTTATCTTGATTAATGTTGGAATCAACTAAAACTGTTGGTAACCAAAACAAAAAAAGCTTTCATGTTGTTTTTTCCTGTTAAATATATGACTTTTTTAAAACATCTTTCTACTTTATATCAAATGCAGATGAAACTTCCAGCCAACATAGGCCAAAAAGAAAACGAAAGCAATTGAACAAGTCTTAGAAGAATTAGGCTTAGGTAACATTTGCCTCTTTTTGGTTTGTTTTGTTTTTCTCCTTATACATGCATATGTACAGATACAAATTTTGAAGTCCAATATCCTGTCTGTTCTATATGGAACTGAGACTTGGAAGACCATTTCAGGGACATTGAAGAAACTTCAATCCTTTGTCAATAGATGTCTTGAAGGATCTTGAAAATTAGATGCTAAGACAGAGTTAGAAATGAAGAACTATGATCAACAACTGGAATGGAATCCATTGAAAAAACTCTAAGGACAAGACGATGGAGATGGATTGGATATACTTTGCGAAAGCCTGATTCAAACATAACAAGACAAACATTACAGTAGAATCAGCAGGGAAGACGATACCAGGGTAGGCCACGGAACTCTTGGAGAAGGAGTATAGAAAAGTACAGGAAGATACTGGATGTCAGCTGGAACGAGCTAAGAAAGATCTCCCAGGAGAAGGAAAGATGGAAATCTCTTGTCTGTGGCCTATACCCTGGTACTGGTAGGGGTGAAAGGCTTTGGTGTGATGATGATGACATTCATGTGTGTGTGTGGTTAGGGGAATGGGGGGGGGGGGGGGGGCACCTGGACTGGCGAGTTTTGGATTAAAAGGTTGATTTTCTGTTCTTTGCATATTCGGGTAGAACGATCATTTATCTACAAGTTCATGGCAGATAAATGTCCATATGACGTATCAATTTTTTTTACAAAATATTTTGTAGGCGAGGTGGGCAAAAACAATCAAAATTTTGACGTAAATTACCCTAACACTGACTGAAAAAATGGCAATAAAAACCTGTGTATTGGCGGCGAATCGTTAAATGTGGCAACATGCCACTTGATCTCATTTTGCTGACACTGATCGCTGTGTGATATAAAAGGCTTTGCACGTCAGTGTGTATGTAAACACGCGCACAAACAAACAAAAAACTAGTCATTTTGACGTCTGTTTTCACAACAGTGCACATCTAAACCTAGATTTATTATCCTCTTTACATTAGTAACAATGCCAGAGACTGTCGAAAGAGTAAGGGGGCTGCTACAACAAGGGAAATCCGTCTGAAGCGTTTGTTTTGTGTTATTTTCTTTTGATTTTTTACTTGCATTTTTCTCGAAATGTAGTTTTTCTACACTAAAATTCTATCTCCTCCGCCATTTACTGAACGATTTGTATTATATTTGGCACACAGATTCCTCTTGTCAATGTTAATTGAATGACGTCGGGTTTTTTTATACATTGTAAACTTTTTGAGAATTTTTTTTTTTTGTAATAAAAACGGCGTTTTTGTACATTCAGGTATATAGATCTAGATCTAGTATTTTCAAAAATTCATTAAAAAAAACCATCAAAAATATAATTTAAAAAATCTTTAGATATTGAATGGAAAAGACAATCTGCGCAGGTTTTGAGTGATTTTATTAATAACTAAGGGATGAGATATATTTTTTTAAATTGAGTCGAAATCCAAGATGGCGGCCGTTTCTATGACAACCAATGATATAGGATGACTGTATTTTGACGGTTACTCATGTATATACTAAAAGCAAAAACCTTAACTCAAAGCATAAATAATCACTTCAGATCCAGGTGCCACCCCCCCCCCCAGCTTAAGAAAACAATGGGAGGGGTATGTTTGTTAATGCTTTTCATTATATTCATTAATTTCGTTATCAGTGTAACGTAATCATTTATTCTCATCTGCTGACAAAGCGTTCACGCCACATCTTACAAACTTGACAGTATCATATCATGGTGTATTTATGTTCCCTCATCACATCTGAGTAAGACGGAAGAAAGCCAAACCTTGTCCAAAGTCACAAAGGCCGAGCCCTCAACTTTCAAGCTTTTATTTCAATCTTAAATTTTACATCAAGTTTTTATTCTAATCTTTTTATAAAGTTTTTATTCTAATCTTTTATGTTTTACATTTTTATTCTAATCTTTTATAAGTTTTACATCAAGTTTTTATTCTAATCTTTTATAAGTTTTACATCAAGTTTTTTATTCTAATCTTTTATAAATTTTACATCAAGTTTTTATTCTAATCTTTTATAAATTTTACTAATCAAGTTTTTATAATCTAATCAAGTTTTTATTTAATCTTTTATAAGTTTTACATCAAGTTTTTATTCTAATCTTTTTATAAATTTTACATCAAGTTTTTATTCTAATCTTTTATAAATTTTACATCAAGTTTTTATTCTAATCTTTTATAAATTTTACATCAAGTTTTTATTTAATCTTTTATAAATTTTACATCAAGTTTTTATTCTAATCTTTTATAAATTTTATAAGTATTTATTCTAATCTTTTATAAGTTTTACATCAAGTTTTTATTCTAATCTTTATAAGTTTTACATCAAGTTTTTTTTAATAAATTTTACATCAAGTTTTTATTCTAATCTTTATAAATTTTACATCAAGTTTTTATTCTAATCTTTTATAAATTTTACATCAAGTTTTTATTCTAATCTTTTATAAATTTTACATCAAGTTTTTATTCTAATCTTTTATAAATTTTACATCAAGTTTTTATTCTAATCTTTATAAATTTTACGCCAAGTTTTCGTACCTTTTTGGTTATTAATTTCACATCCAGTTTTTATTCCTGTTTGTTTTATAAAGTTCACATTCATTTTTTATTCCCATCTTGACAGATTTCAACCCCATGCCAACAGAGGCAATAGTCACTAATTTCAACATGTTGCGCCAGGACATTGTCCTCCTCTATGAGCTCAAGCTTGCTATGTCTACCTGTGAATACGAACTCCAGACCTTGAAACACCGCCATGACCAGTTGATGGCAAGCAAGGTAGGGAAGAAACATCTTCTATCCCTCTTCCCTCTCTCTAGCTCTTTTCTTGATTTAGTTTTGCTTTTGTTTTTTGTTTATACTGGGCCCGGGGAAGGGGTATCGAAATTAAGATTACATTGTCCCATTCAATAAAATGCACTGTTTCAATAGTGATAATGGAGCAGAAAATTATAACTGTTTATTACCTTGCCTTTAATAAGTTTTCCTTCTTCATAATGCAGTCAATTCCACTTGTAGTGAAGTCAGTTGTAAAGATTTTCAGATGAATTGATCTTTTCCCCTGGATCCCCGATGTTATTAACCACTAATTTGATATATCGCCCGATAGTGTTTTATCCTGCGTTGTCTACTGTCGCCTGATATCGGATACCTGATTTATAGTTCATTCTTTCCAATTTTTAACAATTAGCTGGATGTGAAAAGATAAGGCTTTTAACTTCCTCCGTGGAATTATTTCCCTTCCAAATTCACATGATATTGGTTCTCCTGTTGAGGGAAATGCAAAAGAAACTGATATTAAATTTGGTTATGCTGATTAGTCTGTGCCAGATCTAGATCTGGATACTGATAAAATGACACGTTGAACTCCGATAATAAAAATATTGGAATTATTTGAAGTAATTATGTCCTTAACTTTCTTTGCTGTTAAGATTTTTATGAGTATGGTCAAAACGTTTGCAAGAGTTATTGACCTTACCTTGGGATAATATCAACATACTTTACATTTGACCGTATTGGAATTAAGGGTTAAACCGCTATGAAAATTAGACGGTTGTATTGACTTCAATATATCTGTCGTGACGGTTGTATTGAAGTGAATCTCTCCCCCCCCCCTCCCTCCCCTCCAATCCCTCCTCTACAGTCTACAATAAAAACGTCAGTTGATGTATTGATTTTTTCCATGATATAGTTAGGCCTGGCGATTGGTTTAAGATAACACTACGCCAAATAAGCCTTACTGTCTATCTAAATAATGTACAAATACAACAAGCCTTTGTTTACCAGGCCTAGACTTGTGCTTGCTTTTTATTATTATTACATTCTACACCATGCAAGTATTGCAAGCATCTATTACCTAAGTGACATATAGTTACAGTACATAGCACTTATGTCCCCTGACATGGGTGTATTGAACTACAGATGCAGTGATCTTTTTCTACTCCCTCAAGGACATCATTACAAGCCTAGTTGATTGTAAATGACCAACTCAATTACTGATTATGACTGTTATTAAGCATGATTTGATTTTATTATGATATGATGATTGATCAAATTATGATTCTTTAAAGGGATGTACTGGTATTTAACTTTACTTATCATGTATACAGTGGAACTCGGTTATAACGAGAACTCCCGTTCCAAGCAAAAAGTGTCGTTATTCACGAGCTTTCGTTATTCCGATTTCCAAGGGACACAATCAAAATAGAAGTAAAGTAAATAAATAAGACGATGACTTGTGGCTAACGCAAGAACAAAGGTGTCGACCGATCACAACTCTTTGGCTAGTGGCTTGGTGTAGTGTAGGTCAATGAAGTAGGCTACACATGTGTACAGTTTGCTATGCCGCTGCGCTGCGTGCGAGTCGATCAATAATCACAACGCTTTGGCTAGTGTTGGCTGGTAGCGGGCCTACACACGTGTATAGCCTCGTACATTGTACTGTGTGGTACTATTGGTACGGTACTCGTTCTTTGTTACCCTTTCCAGCTCTATGGCTTGATCGTGAATGCGTATTGTGATATGTGTATGGATGAATGTGTGTGTTAGTTGAAAATTATGATTTTTAATTTCAGATAACCATTTTCGAGTTCTCGTTATTCCAGGTCTCTGGATCGCTTGGTGTCGTTAAAACAACTCTTTTCCAATACAGAAATAATAACAATAAAAACAGGGATTTGAAAAAGTCTCGTTATTAACGACTCTCGTTATTTCGATGTTGTTAAACATCAAGCACCACCAATATGTGTCTTATTTTCATCTTGCTTTTTCCTTTGATTCACCCTGGCATATCGTGAACGGGGTAAATTCCAATGAAAAAAATAATTCCTCTCCTACGTAGGAATTTTCTTTCTTTCTTTATCAGTTCCCATTCTACCTTTCGCTGTATGGGTTCAGATGCCCGAAATGATCTTTCTCCAGGATGCCTTGTCCTGGCATTTTCTGTTTCCTTCCAAAAATGTTAAATTTCTATGCTTCAATGCCTCTTTTATATCTTCTTCCCACTTTCTCCGAGGTCTGCCTTTTGGTCTTTTACCTTAATCTTTATCACTTTATACTGATTTAGCTATTCTATTGTCTTTCATTCTGTTTACATGCCCACACCATCTCAATTGATTTATTTCTATCTTAGTTTTTATGCCATCTGCTTTGGTTTGGTCTCTTATTGTTGTGTTTCTGATTATGTCTCTTAGTTTTCCCTACTTCTCTTCTTAGATATTTCATTTCAGCTGCCTGTACTCTACTGTATTCTCTACTGACTAAGGTCCAGGTTTCACTGCCATAGAGGAGAGTAGGACAATAAACTGTGTTGTATACTGCCATTTTGGTTTTTGTTGATAATTCTTGTTAACCTACAAATGCCCTTCCTAGACGGTTATATATTGCACTTGCCTTTTGGATTCTCTGGCTGATTTCTTCCCTTAGTTTTCCCTCTGAGTTAATCATTACTCCTAGGTAATTGTAGCTGTGAACTTGTTCTAAATTCTCCCTGCCCAATTAAAAATGTTGTGTTTTAGCTTCCTAGGTACTGGCATTGTTTTGATTTTCTTTTGCATTTACTCTCATTCCTCTTTTTATTTAGTTCATTATTCCTTATGTTGATATTCGACTGGAGGTCACTTTCTAATTTTGAAACAGAACTAAATCATCAACAAATGAAAGCATTGATACATTTACTGGTTTGAGCTTCCACATACCTACATTCATTTTCTTCATTTTTGAGGATGCCTTTGTGATTGAATCCATAAATGTGATAAACAAAGAGGACTTAGGATACAACCCTGTCTTACTCCTATATCTACATCAAATTATGCAGATATGTTTCCAGCTACTCTCACTGCCACATATTGGTTTATTGTAAAAAAAATTAATTGCTTCTATTAAATTTTGCTCTACATTGTGTTCTTTAAGGAATGCCATAGTTTGTCCCTCCTCACAGTGTCAAATGCCTTTTCTAAGTCAATAAAACACAGTTGCAAGTCAATGTTTCTCTCAAGGAATTTTTCTATTATTTGTCTTATTGTAAATATGTGGTCTTGTACAGTTCTTCCTTGTCTAAATCCACTCTGGTTTTCTTCAATCTGATCCTTTACTCTTTTCCTTAGTCTCACTTCCAGTATCCTGGCATACACTTTTCCTGGTGCTAAGTAGTGATATCCCTCTATAGTTTGAGCATTCCACGTAGGAACTACATTAACATATTATATATACCCATGCTCTTTTATTCATGGTATTTATTTTATTTCATCTATCCTTCCAATTTTCTCTTTGTCAGACTGGCGGTACTGCTCCCAGTTCCCGGCTAAAATCCAGAATGCCCAGAGCCCAAGCATAGAAGAGATGGTGGGTGAAATCAGCGTTGACAGCACAGACTTGTCCCGGCCAAAAAGAAGCTGATCGACACGATTGACGTCGTTGGTTCTGGCTCTACCCCTAATGTAAGGCTAGTGTGTAAACGTTTGCAAAGGCATAGGAAGGGGTAGTGTTCTGTAGAACTGAAATATACGAAGGTTTTTTTATTACTAGGAAAAGACAATTAAAAAGTTTGATTTGGTTGTTATATACTTGTTTTTTCTTCTCATTCTCTTTTCCTCTCTTTCTCTGTTTTCTCGCTTTCTGTTTTCTTTCTCTTTCTTTTTTCTCTTTCTTTCCCCCTCTCTTTCTCTTTTTCCTCTCTTTCTCTTTTCCCTCTCTTTCTCTTTTCCTCTCTTTCCTTTTTCCTGCTTTGTTTTTATCTGATATTTTTAACACTATTTTTGTTCACACTTCCTATCTCATTTTCTTCCTTTTATTTTGTCCCCATTCTAGATAAGTATTTTATTACTTTTGCATTGTAAAGCAATTTGAAACCTTTTTTTTCGATGGAAAGCGCTATATATATATAATCTTATTATTATTATTAGTAGTAGTAGTAGTAGTAGTAGTATTATTATTATTATTATTATTATTATTATTATTATTATTATTATGATGTAGCACTTACATATGTTGCCTCTTACTAGTCTTACCGATATTTTTCTATCTTTTTCTTCCATGTTTACAGAAAAAAAGGAAGGCTGCAATTGAGCAGAGCAACGTCTTGAAAAAAATCAAACAAAAAATTTTGAATCAAAGCCTGAAGTGGGCCCTTGGAATCATACTTGATGTGAAACTGAAACGATTGTGTAGTGGATGTGTGGCGATGTAGAGTCTCCTCTTCTCAATGTCTTTTTGACAATTCAATCAATGTATAAACTTTTAATGACATTTGTTCAAATCATATTTGATGTGAAACTGAACGGATTGTGCATATGTGTGGCAATGAAAAAGTCGCCTCTACTTGACAATTCAATGTATAAACTTTTAATGACATTTGTTCAAATCATGTTTGATGTGAAACTGAACGGATTGTGTGTGGATGTGTGGCAATGAAAGTCGCCCTCTTTTTGATGTCTTTTTGACAATTCAATGTATAAACTTTAATGACATTTGTTTGAGTCATGTTTGATGTGAAAACCGAACTGACTGTGCGAATGTGTGGCAATGAAAAAGTCGCCTCTTTTTGGTGTCTTTTTGACAATTCAATCAATGTGTACACTTTTAATGACATTTGTTATCACTATCACTAATAGCCGAGTGGGTGAATAAACAACTTTTGAACAAATGAATTCAGTGTGAAATATTTCTTGATTTACATGCCACAACTCACTGCAACTGAGATACTGAGACTGAGAAAGATTGCCTTTTGCCTCAACATGCTCTAGGGACATGAAAACTTTTGTAAGAAAGTGCGTTGTAGGAATTCTTTTCACATTCTAAACACAGGGTTTGACTGTAGGCAACTGGGAACATTGGACAACTGTTTCCATATTTCAACATGTCCAATGTGTATTTAATTTATCAAATCCCCACCAGAATGAAAATCCATCAGTATAATAATTATTGAGCATGCAACAATGAAAAAAATAAATAAATAGAATACAAAAGCTGACACATGAAGGTTGACGTAAACGTGATATCAATTTATTTGACTTTGTTTTTCAATCTCGTTCTCATCATCACCACAATCCTTACACTACACTTCACAACACTCAAAGTGACTCACTGGATGCTATGAATGACCGCAATGGTCAAGCGCTAAGACCCAACTTTCATTTATGAATTGCGTAGTTTGCTCCTTTTTTAATTCTTTTCTTTACAATTAATAGACAACTTTTGGCAAGTGCATTCTACTATAGTGAATACAAATCGAGTGTCATCTACATTCACTGCGCAACAACAGAAATACAGAAAGTAAAGTTCCTTTAAGGCCCTTAGGCAATGGACCGTAGAGTCAGAGCTTATAACTTATACACCCACCTCCTGGATAGGACGCTACTATAATGCAGTAATTCATACCCAGCATTTTGATACGCATGAGTAATTCATACACAGCACTTTGATACGCATGAGTAATTCATACCCAGCACTTTGATACGCGCATGAGTAATTGATACCCAGTACTTTGATAGGCACGAGTAATTGATACTCAGCACTTTGATACGCATGAGTAATTGATACTCAGCACTTTGATAGGCATGAGTAATTGATACCCAGCACTTTGATACGCATGAGTAATTGATACCCAGCGCTTTGATACGCATGAGTAATTGATACCCAGCACTTTGATACGCCTGAGTAATTCATACCCAGCACTTTGATACGCATGAGTAAGTCATACCCAGCGCTTTGATACGCATGAGTAATTGATACCCAGCACTTTGATACGCATGAGTAATTGATACCCAGCACTTTGATACGCCTGAGTAATTCATACCCAGCGCTTTGATATGCATGAGTAATTGATACCCAGCGCTTTGATAGGTATTAGTAATTGCTACCAAGCACTTTGATAGGCATGGGTAACTGATACCCAGCATTCGGATAGGCATTAGTAATTGATACCCAGCACATTAATAGTTATCAGTAATTGATACCCAGCACATTCATAGTCATTAGTAATTGATACCCAGCACATTAATTGTTATTAGTAATTGATACCCTAGCACATTAATAGTCATTAGTAATTGATACCCAGCACATTGATAATAATAATAATAATAATAATAGTTCTTTATTGTCCATAAATGGCAATTTGTTGTTTGGTTACACAGTTGAGACATAAATTTCACAGTTGAGACAAAAATTACACAGTTGAGACATAAATTACACAGTTGAGATATAAATTACACAGTTGAGACATAAATTACACAGTTGAGATATAAATTACACAATTGAGACATAAATTACACAGTTGAGATATAAAAAGCTACAAGACACACGCACGTCTTATACATACATACAAACAACATTTCAACATAATCACATACACACACACTTCTAAGTAGATATTTATAGACATAATGCGCATTATTCACAGTCCAATGGTTACGAACACAAGACTACACGCACGTCTTATTCTCATCAAACAACATTTCAACATAATCACATACACACACTTCTAAGTCTCTCTCTAATCTCTTATTCTCAGTCCAATGGTTGAAGAACTCAACCTACTTCTCTCTCCCTCCTCCCTCCCTCTCCCTCTCTATCTCTCTCTCCTCCCTCTCTCTCCTCCCTCCCTCCCTCTATCTCTCTCCTCTCTCCCTCTCTCTCTCCCTCCCTCTCTCCTCTCTCTCTCTCTCTCTCTCTCTCTCTCTCTCTCTCTCTCCTCTCTCTCTCTCTCTCTCTCTCTCTCTCTCTCTCTCTCTCTCCCTCCTCCTCTCTCTCTCTCTCCCTCCCTCCCTCTCTCTCCCTCCCTCTCTCCCCCTCTCCCTCCCTCTCTCTCTCTCTCTCTCTCTCTCTCTCTCTCTCTCTCTCTCTCTCTCTCTCTCTCCCTCTCTCCCTCTCTCTCCCTCTCTCCTCCCTCTCTCCTCTCCCTCCCTCCCTCTTTCAATGAATATGTACTAGAAGAATAGCAGTGTCATAATATTTGGAGAAACCCACTTTAACTAGACTTTGCTCTTACGGGAGCGAGTAGTTCACTGTTTTTATTGCAGTCGGGACGAATGTCATTAGTAATTGATACCCAGCACATTGATAGGCATGAGTAATTGATACCCAGCACTTTGATAGGCATTAGTAATTGACACTCATCACCTTGATACGCATGAGTGATACCCAGCACTTTGATTTTGATACGCATGAGTAATTGATACCCAGCACTTTGATAAACCTGAGTAATTGATACCCAGTACTTTGGCAGTCATTAGCAATTGACACCCAGCACTTTGATACGCATGAGTAATTGACACCCAGCACTTTGATAGGTATTAGTAATTGCTACCCAGCACTTTGAAAAGCATGAGTAATTCATACCCAGCATTCGGATAGGCATGAGTAATTGATACCGAGAACTTTGATAGGCATTAGTAATTGATACCCAGCACTTTGATAGGTATTACGCATGAGTAATTGATACCCAGCACTTTGATAGGTATGAGTAATTGATACCCAACACCATGAGCACTTTGATAGGTATTAGTAATTGCTACCCAGCACTTTGATACACATGAATAATTGATACCCAGCATTCGGATAGGCATGAGTAATTGAATACCCAGCACTTTGATAGACATGAGTAATTGAATACCCAACACTTTGATGAGTATTGAATACCCAGCACTTTGATAGACATTAGTAATTGATACCCAGCACTTTGATAGACATGAGTAATTGATACCCAGCACTTTGATAGACATTAGTAATTGAATTGATATAGACTACTAATTGATACCCAGCACTTTGATAGACATGAGTAATTGAATACCCAGCATATCCAGATTTTAGAACTGTGATAGACATTAGTAATTGATAGACATGAGTACTGACACCCAGAACTTTGATAGACATTAGTAATTGACATCACTTTGATAAACATTAGTAATTGATAGCACTTTGATGAGACATTAATAATTGATACCCAGCACTTTGATAAACATTAGTAATTGATACCCAGCACTTTGATAAACATTAATAATTGATACCCAGCTTTGATAAACATTAATAATTGACATTAATAAAATTGATACACCAGATAAACATTACTAATTGATAAACATTAGGCAGTAATTGATACCCAGCACTTTGATAAACATTAGTAATTGATACCCAGCACTTTGATAGACATTAGTAATTGATACCCAGAACTATGATAGACATTACTTTGATAAACATGAGTAATTGATACCCAGAACTATGATAGCTATGAGTAATTGATACCCAGAAATATGATAATAGTAATTGATACCCAGAAATATGATAGCCATGAGTAATTGATACCTAGAACTATGATAGACATGAGTAATTGATACCCAGAACTATGATAGACATAGTAATTGATACCCAGAACTTTGATAGACATTAGTAATTGATACCCAGAAATATGATAGCCATGAGTAATTGATATCCTAGAACTATGATAGACATGAGTAATTGATACCCAGAAATATGATAGACACTAGTAATTGATACCCAGAAATATAGATATGATAGCCATTAGTAATTGATACCCAGAACTATGATAGCCATTAGTAATTGATACCCAGAACTATGATAGACATGAGTAATTGATACCCAGAACTATGATAGACATGAGTAATTGATACCCAGCACTTTGATAGACATGAGTAATTGATACCCCAGAACTATGATAGACATGAGTAATTGATACCCAGAACTATGATAGACATGAGTAATTGATACCCAGAACTTTGATAGACATGAGTAATTGATACCCAGAACTATGATAGACATGAGTAATTGATACCCAGAACTATGATAGACATAGACATGAGTAATTGATACCCAGAACTATGATAGACATTAGTAATTGATACCCATAACTATGATAGACATGAGTAATTGATACCCAGAACTATGATAGACATTAGTAATTGATACCCAGAACTATGATAGACATTAGTAATTGATACCCAGAACTATGATAGACATTAGTAATTGATACCCAGAACTATGATAGACATGAGTAATTGATACCCAGAACTATGATAGACATGAGTAATTGATACCCATAAATATGATAGACATGAGTAATTGATACCCAGAAATATGATAGACATGAGTAATTGATACCCAGAACTATGATAGACATTAGTAATTGATACCCAGAACTATGATAGACATGAGTAATTGATACCCAGAACTATGATAGACATGAGTAATTGATACCCAGAACTATGATAGACATGAGTAATTGATACCCAGAACTATGATAGACATGAGTAATTGATACCAGAAATATGATAGACACTAGTAATTGATAGACATAGAGTAATTGATACCCAGAACTATGATAGACATTAGTAATTGATACCCAGAACTATGATAGACATGAGTAATTGATACCCAAACTATGATAGACATGAGTAATTGATACCCAGAACTATGATAGACATGAATAATTGATACCCAGAACTATGATAGCCTTAGTAATTGATACCCAGAATTACCCAGAACTATGATAGACATGAATAACCATTAGTAATTGATACCCAGAACTATGATAGACATGAGTAATTGATACAGAACATAAATATGATAGACATGAGTGATACCCAGAACTATGATAGACATGATACAGAACAGAACATTATTGATAGACAGAACTTAGTAATTGATACCCAGAACTAGAACTATGATAGACACTAGACATTAGTAATTGATATCCAGACTACTAGACATGATTGATACCCAGAACTATGATAGACATTATATGAACTAGACATGAATTGATATCCAGAACTATGATAGACATGATTATTTGATATGATAGACATGAGTAAGATATCCATGAGTAATTGATACCCAGAAAGTAATTGATACCAGAACTATGATAGACATAGTAATTTGAACTATGATAGACATGAGTAAGAACTATGATAGACATGAGTAATTGATATCCAGAACTATGATAATTGACATCCAGAACTAGATAGACATGAGTAATTGACATCCAGAACTATGATAGACATGAGTAATTGATATCCAGAACTATGAACCCAGAACTATGATAGACATGAGTAATTGATATCCAGAACTATGATAGACATGAGTAATTGATACCCAGAACTTTGATAGACATGAGTAATTGATATCCAGAACTATGATAGACATGAGTAATTGAATGATATACCCAGAACTATGATAGACATGAGTAATTGATACCCAGAACTAGACATGAGTAATTGATACTCAGAACTATGATAGACATGAGTAATTGATACCCAGAACTATGATAGACACTGAGTAATTGATACCAAAACTATGATAGTAGTAATTGATACCCAGAACTATGATAGAAGTAATTGATACCCAGAACTTGATATTAGTAATTGATACCCAGAAATATGATTGTAATTGATATAGAGCTTGATAGACATGAGTAATGATATCCAGAACTATGATAGCCATTAGTAATTGATATCCACAACTATGAATCCAGAACTCTGATAGCCATTGGTAATTGATATCCAGAACTATGATAGACATGAGTAATTGATACCCATGAACTATTGATAGACATGAGTAATGATAGACATGAGTAATTGATATCCAGAACTATGATAGACATGAGTAATTGCACTTTGATGAGTAATTGATACCCAGAACTATGATAGACATTAGTAATTGATATCCAGAACTATGATAGACATAATTGATACCCAGAACTATGATAGACATTAGTAATTCATACGCAGAACTATGATAGACATTAGTAATTGATACCCAGAACTATGATAGACATTAGTAATTGATATCCTATGATAGACATGAGTAATTGATATCCGGAACTATGATAGACATTGATACCAGAACTATGATAGACATGAATAATTGATATTGATACCCAGAACTATGATAGACATTAGTAATTGATACCCAGAACTATGATAGACATAGTAATTGATATCCAGAACTATGATAGACATGAGTAATTGATACCCAGAACTATGATAGACATTAGTAATTGATACCCAGAAGTAATTGATGCAGAACTATGATAGACATGAGTAATGATATCCAGAACTATGATAGACATGAGTAATTGATACCCAGAACTATGATAGACATTAGTAATTGATACCCAGAACTATGATAGACATGAGTAATTGATATCCAGAACTATGATAGACATGAATAATTGATACCCAGAACTATGATAGACATTAGTAATTGATACCCAGAACTATATAGACATTAGTAATTGATACCCAGCACTTTGATAGTCATTAGTAATTGATACATGAGTAATTGATGTCCAGAACTATGATAGACATTAGTAATTGATACCCAGAACTATGATAGACATTAGTAATTGATACCCAGAACTATTGATAGACATGAGTAATTGATACCCAGAACTATGATAGACATTAGTAATTGATACCCAGCACTTTGATAGTCATTAGTAATTGATACCCAGCACTTTGATAGACATTAGTAATTGATACCCAGAACTTTGATAGTCATTAGTAATTGATATCCAGCACTATGATAGTCATGAGTAATTGATACCCAGAACTATGATAGACATGAGTAATTGATACCCAGAACTATGATAGACATTAGTAATTGATACCCAGAACTATTGATAGACATGAGTAATTGATATCCAGAACTATGATAGACATAGTCCAGAACTATGATAGACATGAGTAATTGATACCCAGAACTATGATAGACATTAGTAATTGATACCCAGAACTATGATAGACATTAGTAATTGATACCCCAGAACTATGATAGACATTAGTAATTGATACCCAGAACTTTGATACTTTATACCTTGCTGATAGACATTAGTAATTGATATCCAGAACTTTGATAGTCATTAGTAATTGATACCCAGAACTATGATAGTCATTAGTAATTGATACCCAGCACTATGATAGACATTAGTAATTGATACCCAACTATGATAGACATTAGTAATTGATACCCAGAACTATGATAGTAATTGATACCCAGAACATGATAGTCAATTGATACCCAGAACTATGATAGACATGAGTAATTGATACCCAGAACTATGATAGACATTAGTAATTGATACCCAGAACTATGATAGACATTAGTAATTGATACCCAGAACTATGATAGACATGAGTAATTGATACCCAGAACTTTGATAGTCATTAGTAATTGATACCCAGAACTATGATAGACATTAGTAATTGATACCCAGAACTATGATAGACATTAATAATTGATACCCAGAACTATGATAGACATTAGTAATTGATATCCAGCACTTTGATAGTCATTAGTAATTGATACCCAGAACTTTGATAGTCATTAGTAATTGATACCCAGAACTATGATAGACATGAGTAATTGATACCCAGAACTATGATAGTCATGAGTAATTGATACCCAGAACTATGATAGACATGAGTAATTGATACCCAGAACTATGATAGACATTAGTAATTGATACCCAGAACTATGATAGACATGAGTAATTGATACCCAGAACTATGATAGACATTAGTAATTGATACCCAGAACTATGATAGACATTAGTAATTGATACCCAGAACTTTGATAGACATTAGTAATTGATACCCAGCACTTTGATAGTCATTAGTAATTGATACCCAGCACTTTGATAGTCATTAGTAATTGATACCCAGAACTATGATAGACATTAGTAATTGATACCCAGAACTATGATAGACATTAGTAATTGATACCCAGAACTATGATAGACATGAGTAATTGATATGAATAATTGAACTATGATAGACATGAGTAATTGATATCCAGAACTATGATAGACATTAGTAATTGATACCCAGAACTTTGATAGTCATTAGTAATTGATACCCAGAACTATGATAGACATGAGTAATTGATACCCAGCACTTTGATAGTCATTAGTAATTGATACCCAGAACTTTGATAGTCATTAGTAATTGATACCCAGAACTTTGATAGTCATTAGTAATTGATACCCAGAACTTTGATAGTCATTAGTAATTGATACCCAGCACTTTGATATGAGTAATTGATCAACAGCACTTTGATAGTCATTAGTAATTGATACCCAGAACTATGATAGACATTAGTAATTGATACCCAGAACTATGATAGTCATTAGTAATTGATACCCACAACTATGATAGACATTAGTAATTGATACCCAGAACTATGATAGACATTAGTAATTGATACCCAGCACTTTGATAGTCATTAGTAATTGATAACATTAGTCATTAGTAATTGATACCCAGCACTTTGATAGTCATTAGTAATGATACCCACACTTTGATAGTCATTAGTAATTGATACCCAGCACTTTGATAGACATTAGTAATTGATACCCAGCACTTTGATAGTCATTAGTAATTGATACCCAGCACTTTGATAGTCATTAGTAATTGATACCCAGCACTTTGATAGTCATTAGTAATTGATACCCAGCACTTTGATAGTCATTAGTAATTGATACCCAGCACTTTGATAGTCATTAGTAATTGATACCCAGCACTTTGATAGTCATTAGTAATTGATACCCAGCACTTTGATGCACACGAGTAACTGATACTTAGCATATTGATAGGCATTTGTAATTGGTACTCTGCACTTTGATAAGCATGCGTAATTGACACCCAGCACATTAGTTTCGTATTTGGTACAATTACTCATGCCTATCGACTTCATTTTTGGTTTACCAGCGAGTGAAGAAACTGATAAGTCATGATGAGTGGAAAGGGGAGAAGAAACCCAAGCAAAACCGATGATTCTTATGTTTCCACTAATCATGATGTCCCTATACCAGTTTTTAGATCTTAATGAAAAAAAAAAAAAGCTACATATGACTAGAGAAGTCAAAGCCCTCACGTATTTCCATTCATGATAGATCGGGCCGGTCAGAAGACAGGTAAGCACTTGTACGGGGGGAGTAGATGATACTGCCCTCCATAAGTCTCCTGCTGCCTTGCAGGCGGGTCTTGGCTGACCAAAGGCTAAGGGAGTTAACCTGAAAGAAAACAATCTGTTGCCTTGCAGGCTGGTCTTGATTGACCAAAGGCTAAGAGAGTTCACGACAGAAAATAACAACCTGCTGCCTTGCAGGCTGGTCTTGAATTACTTAAGGCTAAGGGAGTTAACCCTGACAGAAAATAACAAGGCCTAGTAGGGCGCCTCAAGGTGGCAGCCCTACTATCTACTTAGGGTACAGTGGGGTAATCCCCTGCTTATCCAAAACCAAACATGATTCAAAGTAATATATACAATGATATACCTGGCTTGAAGTTTCGAAGACGACTCTGGAAAAGAACACGGACTATGATTTTTGGAACATGGAATGTTAGGGCAATTAATGGAAAGGAGTTAGAATTAGCTGCAGAAATGGAAAATTCAAAGTAGACATTTTGGCTATTACAGAAACAAGAAAAAAGAACAAGGAATAGAAAATGTAGGACCAAATCATACTTAAATCTTCTCAGGAGTAGATGTCAAAGATGCATCTAGAGCAGGAGTAGGCCTCCTAATGCATAAAAGGCAAGAAACGCTACTAGAAAGTTGAAAATGTGTAAGCCCACGGCTAATAGATTTTTGCCTAAAGAATAACATAAAAATAGCTAACACACATTTTTTCCTCCTAAACATATCCACAAATATACAAGAGTAAATGAAGACAGATGTGAAAAGTCAATCATAGACTACATAATACTTAGCAGTTCTCTATTTTATAGTACAATGGATGCTAGAGTAAGCAGAGGAGTAGAAATATTTAGTGATCATCACCTAGTGATAACCGAAAGAAGATTATTGACTGAAGAAAACAAACAGAAAAGCAAAGAGCAGAAAGCTACTAAACTCAAAATAGAAGAACTAAAAACACCAATAGTAAAAAGATATACCAATCCAGGATAAAAAGATCTATCAGTGAAAGGCAGATGGAGCTGAAGAAAAATACAGTAGAAGAAGGGGGCAAATATATAAGGAAACACTCCTCAGTTGTAATGAAGAGGTCTGTGGTATCAAGGAAACCAAAAGCTGTTCAGGGAGCAATGAAGAACATGAGAAAGACCAAAGCATGCCCAATACGACAAATTAAGAACGCCAGAGGAGATATGATGAAAGGAGACAGCGAAATCATGGAAACGTGGAGAAAGTATTTTCAACAATTACATAATCCCTCCAGAACATATGAAACAAGGAGTACGGATCAATTAATAAAGGTAACAAGTAATCGAGATGAAGATGTAGATATCTCAATGGAAGAACTTTAAACAGCTATAAGAAAAGTGAAATTAGGAAAAGCCCCAGGAGCAGATCACGTTTATCCAGAAATCATTAAAAACCAAGGGAGAGAGGCAGACAAACTACTACATGTAATATTTCAACAAGCATGCAAGTCCAAACAGGTACCAGACGACTGGAATAAGGGAACTGTAGTACCAATACAAGAAAGGATCAACTATGGATTGCTCAAAATATAGAAGGATATCACTACTTAGCGTACCAGGAAAAGTGTATGCCAGGATTCTGGAAATGGAACTAAGGAAAAGAGTAGAGGATCAGACTGAAGAGCATCAGAGTGGATTTAGACCAGGAAGAAGTGTACAAAACCACATATTTACAATTAGACAAAAAATAGAAAGATTCCTTGAGAGAAACATTGACTTGCAAGCGCAATATATAACCATTTACGAAAGGCATTTGTAAATAAACAAGAATTGTCTACAAAAACTAAAATGATAGTATACAACACAGTTTATTGTCCTACTCTCCTCTATGACAGTGACACCTGGACCTTAGACAGTAGGGAATACAGTAGCGTACAGACAGCCGAAATAAAATATCTAAGAAGAGTAGTAGGAAAACTAAAAGAGAAAAATCAGAAACACAACAATGAGAGATCAAACCAAAGCAGATAGTACAAAAAACTAAGATAGAAATGAATCAACTGAGACGGTTTGGGCATGTTAACAGAATGAATGACAATAGAATAGCTAAATCAGTATACAGTGCTAATACTCAAGGCAAAAGACCAAAAGGCAGACCTTGGAGAAAGTGGGAAGAAGATATAAAAGAGGCATTAACGCAAAGAAATTTAACTTTCATGGAAGGAAATAGAAAATGGCATCTAAAACCCACACACCGGAAGGTAGAATGGGAGCTGATAAAGAAAGAAAGAAAGAAAGAAAGATAGATCTAGGTCGAAGAGAACACAGGAAAAAAGTCTGCCGCCTCTCACTTTCGTCGATTGAAGGCGAAGGTGAAGGAACGAGAAGCGTATTGGCTTGTTGTTACACACGGAAGAGTGCAACAGTTTTATAGTGTATGGCAACGGGCGATGTTACTCATTATCTTTTGGTTTGCTTTGATATTGATAAACAGATAAAATACTAAAAATATTAATAACCACAATTGAATTATTGTTTTCTATGAACTAATTAAAACGTCTATTACACCGATGCTAATTAAGTTTTAACGAAAGAAAGAAAGGAAGACTTGTCAATGTGGTATACACGAATAAAGTAATGAAGTTAAATATTATTATGATACGTATTGTTATCATATTATAGTAACAGGGCGGGGATTAGTTATAATCAAATAATCAAATCATTCCCACTTCATCGGTGTTTTTTAGTGATTACTTTGGAATAAAAATGAAATGTTGTGCATTTTCAGAACATCTGCATGTAGATAAGTTTATCTAAATCTTAAATATTTATGTTACTTACCTCACAGAATAGAATTCACATTTCTCCTGTCAGTCAATCCAAATTCGAATACCACATTACAAGTCACATCATTGCCTTCTGCGTTTAGCGGGCTTAGGACCGACACACTATAATATTAATGTGTTCTTTGCTTGTCAAGAAATACCGTGTGGCCGCATTACAATGATTTTTGCTGGATGTTGTCATATAAGAATTCATGGTTGTGTCACATACAAAATAAAACAAAAATAACCACCATTTTGGAACATCCCAAAAAAAACGTCCAATCAAGAGACAATGGAATATAACAAATATCATAAATTGACCACAAAAGTTGACGAAGTTAGCTTGGCAATTTTTCGTCTTTTGCTGGCTGTGTTTCCACTTTCTCCCTCCTGTCTTCTACAACAATATAGCGTCAAAAATATGTTGACAATTCTTGAAATACTCCCCTTCGGCATTTCTACATCAAGATGGAAAATATTCGGAAAGTCAATAAACATATTTAAAAATCTCCTCCTGCAGCTATGCTCAGTGGTATTAATAAAAAATAATATGTACATGTAGCACAGAATCTGGAATAAATTTTTCTGACGGATAAAGCAAGCCTTCCCTGTTAAGGTTCTCTGTGAAGGAAACCACTTCATTTGAATATAAAGATGCATCTCCCTGAAGGTTTGGAGAATCCTTATGCTTTTGACAAATATATCCACCAATATACAGAAGAGATATTTTCTCCTCTGAAGATACTCCTTTGTCTGGCAAGTCATCAATTAACAAAAAAGTTCAGCATCAGGAGGAACGGGATATCTACCTCCCTTCTTCCGCACTAAAACAACATCAGTTGGCCAATGACGAGCACATACACCTATAAACTGAGTAACTTTGGCGAATTTATTAGGTATACAAGATATCCACTGATGTCTTTCACTTTCACCATCTGGAAACTTGTACACCGTCACTTTCTCGCTGTCGTATCCAGATTTGCACTTGTAGACTGAACATTTTCTTCCCATGTTTGGAATAACTGAAAAGAAAAAAAAAAATTCAAATTCTCGGTAGAAAAGTAAGTAGATCTAGCCTACTGAATAATAATAATAATAATAATAATAATAATAATAATAATAATAATAATAATAATAATAATAATAATAATAATAATAATAATAATAATAATAATAATAATAAAAATAATAATAATAATAATAATAATAATAATAATAATAATAATAATAATAATAATAATAATAATAATAATAATAATAATAAATAATAATAATAATAATAATAATAATAATAAAAATAATAATAAAATAATAATAATAATAAAAATAATAATAATAATAATAATAATAATAATAATATAATAATAATAATAATAATAATAATAATAATAATAATAATAATAATAATAATAATAATAGTAGTAAAAATAATAATAATAATAATAATAATAATAATAATAATAATAAAATAAAATAAAAATAATAATAATAATAATAGTAATACAATCAAAATAATAATAATAATAATAATAATAATAATATAATAATAATAATAATAATAATAATAATAATAATAATAATAATAATAATAATAATAATAATAATAATAATAATAATAATAATAATAATAATAATAATAATAATAATAATAATAATAATAATAATAATAATAATAATAATAATAATGTCTTCATTGTCCTTTTTCAGACAATTTGCACTAGGGTTGCAATGCCATGTAATATTTAATCTGTGGTTTAGAAAAGAGTAGGCTTAACTTCGATTAATTCACAACATTAATTACAAACACAAAAGAAGCGTAATAAGCCCAGAAAAATAGCCATTTTCTAATACTTGATCTTACAGTTGAACAAAAATATAACACGATTAGAAAAAAAACAATTAGATAGATCTAGAACAAGCAAATTTCACATCAACTTCTAGTTGAACTTCTTGTCGAATCAACATCGACTTCCAAATCCAATTTACTTTCCTCACCCACTTGTTTATCATTTAGGATTCATTCAAAATCTAATAAATACGAATAATGATAATACAATTCAATGCTTACCTTGTTATCCTTTTACAGATGACAGTTTGGAAAATATCTCTTATTGTCAAAAGTTTGCAAAATGAATTCAAATGAAATCACAAAAAACGCGCGAACTGAACGTAAATCCACATGAGATGCAACAATGCAACACACATGAGATGCAACAATGCAACACACATGAGATGCAACAATGCAACACACATGAGATGATGCAACACACATGAGACAATGCAACACACAAAGGGCCTACTTAGGCTAGAACCACACCGGCGTCGGGCCCGACGGTCAGACCCGACCCGACGTTTTTTTGCCGGCTGTGCCACCCATACCGCCAGCGGAACCTGACGGTCAGACAACAGGCATTTGTAGAAAATGGCGTGTAGCAGGAGAAGAAAATTGTTGTTGTTACTGTGGCTAAGAAGAAGGATACAAAGGCACAATAGCTCATCAAGACGATTTTGGGTCCATCCCATACAACAAAAGCGGAAATCTCTTGGTGAGTTTCACCACCTATATCCACAACTCATCCAAGACAGTGAACAATTCATAAAATATTTCCGCATGAAACCAAGTTCATTCATGAATTGCTAGATATCTGCCGGAATCATTTTCAACTGCAAGAAAGCAAATCGAGTGTGCTTTTGGTGTCTAGTCCAGCATGTGGAGGATTTTAAGAAAATCAATTGAAGTCCAGGTGGATTTTGCTACTGACATTGTGAAAGCAACATGTGTCCTTTACAACTATATTCAGAACAGGAAACCGGATAGAATAAAAGAAATGGGCACAGTCGGTGATGATGACACCGATTCAACTCTTGTGGCCACCACAGCAAGATCTGTTGGTAGACAAACTAGAAACGGGAAAGCCGTCAGAAATTTATTGATGAACTATTTCACATCGCCAACAGGAAGCGTACACTGGCAAACTAACATCTTGATTTAATTTGAGTGCATTGTGGAATATGTAAGCAACAGTCTGACCAAGATTTATTCAATGCAAATCGAATAGACCAAGTTACAATGGAATGATGATTTTGTCTGCTATTTGTGCATTAGAAAAGAGTGATGATAGGACAATTACGGGAAAAGTTTGTGTAGGTAGAAAAGAGTGATAGGACAATTCAGGAAAAGTGTGTAGGGGGGGGGGGGGGGGTAGGATTATGAAAGATGGAAAGGATGAAGAAAAGAAGGAAAGTCGGAAGGACGGAGAAGAAATAAGACATTGAAGACGAAAGAGGGGTGGGTGAAGTGTAAAAAGAAAGACGTAACATTAAAATATTTTAAAAAAAATAAAGTACATGTACACGGCACGTCAAAATCACTTGATCTATTGTGTTTTATTGGTACATTATCATAATCATCATACGACATATAGCTCCACCACAATCTTAGCAATTCATCATCATCATCATCATCATCATCATCATCATTATCAGCAGCAGCAACAGCAGCAGCAGCAGCAGCGGCAACAACCACAACAAATCAACAACAACAACATCAACAGCGCCAACGACAGTGAGATTAAAAAGGGTAAAAATTGACAGTGTTATGAATTTAGGCCTACATCTACTGATCTTCACATTTCATATCTTGCGCAACAGCTTCCCACTGCTTCTAAATGTGGTCTCTGTTGTGATGAAGCGGGTCTTTCTTGTTGTAAATAGACGATCGATGGTGTACGCAAAGAATCAATGCTTCGTCATCCATTGTCAACAACAGACCAAGTTCTGAGAACGGCATCCTCCAGTCCACCGCTTGAGATTTGCAAAAATGCTATTAATAGACATGTGGCGGGAAAAGGGAAATAATTTGTATAGGAAAAACCTATAAAATTGTCTCCCCTTTCGCCCGACGGACGGCGTTTCCGTTCAAAAAGTCGGCTCCGGGACGTCGGGTTTCGGTGTGGGCGGATCGTCGTTTTTTGTTACCTAACACTACTAATGAGCCGGGTTGCATTTTTTTCCTACGGAAATATGTCCGGTCTGACCGTCGGGCTCGACGCCGGTGTGGGTCTACCCTTCCGACGGTCAGACGGATGGCCTTCAGCGGCCATCCGCCTTCAATCAACGAAAAATTGTTGTTGTTACTGTGGCTAAGAAGAAGGCGAATGGCGTCCCCTACAACAAAAGCGGTCTTGATTATACTGTGATTCTCTTGTTGTAAATTCGATCTAGATCCATGACCCTAGCTACCAGTACCAACCTATTCAACTTGAAAAACAGAC
Organism: Doris montereyensis; assembly: GCA_037039925.1. Classification (NCBI taxonomy): domain Eukaryota; kingdom Metazoa; phylum Mollusca; class Gastropoda; order Nudibranchia; family Dorididae; genus Doris; species Doris montereyensis. Next base: position 40,375 of record JAXRKP010000116.1, read on the forward strand.
TCTGACCGATGGAGTCGTTTTTTGTTACCGTATTATTATTATTCCAGAAAACATTGAAAATTTAATTTAATTAAGTCTACCTACCAACCTCCAAAGACTCTGACCGAATAAAATTGTAAAAAATACTGATCACTGGCCTTTCTGACGAAGTGTAACGCTTGTCTTGTCAACTCAAAATGACTTCTCGGACTTGCATCCCACTCTCTCCGGGTATTTGCTGTTAGCTTAGTTCTTTATAAAAACAAATAACACTCATATACATACTTTTCAACGTAAAGACATACTTACGGACTCAAAGCTAAAAATACGTATAAATCACTTTTTTAACATACTGGTTGACAGCTATGCATGACTAACCCTGATGACCATTGTGACGGTTGAAGATCGTTTTTCTTATCAGAGTTTGTCGGTTTTCTTGCATTTTTTATCAAGCAAAATCTATCCCCACCAGGTAGGTGAATCAACACCTAGTCCAATCGGAGACGGACGATAGAAAGGGGGTCATGTGTGCAAATCACAACACTCTATGCACGTTAAAGATCCTTGGCTGTTTACAGGAAAGTTCGGGCAAAATTGTTTACCAAGTCCTACCAAAAACCCCGAGATCATCTTAGTTGTGGCTGTGGGTAAATTTAAAAAAACAAAAAAACAAAACAAAAGTAACTTCCATGCACATATGTTATGACACTGAAAAGACCTACTCAAGCTAGTTATCCGGCATTTAAAATGTTCTTTTAATCTTAAAACTTTAGTCGTCACAGTGAATGTTTAAAGAACGAACTAAAAGGGGCTACAGTAGCATTCTTCATCTGATAAAATCAAAAACGGCTGGCATTTAATTTAGTGAGTTGTTACAGAACATGTAATCTTTACTTGATACCATACTTTGCATAATAGCCTGTCCTAGTTTCGTATCATTAGACAGTTAATCATTTACAACGTTGCTCTTCCATGTACCCGTGATGCTACTTGCCCAATCACTTCAATGTACAATCATTTAAATGTGTCTGTGATGCTACTTGCCCAATCATTTCAATGTGATGCTACTTGCCCAATCATTTCAATGTACCCGTGATGCTACTTGCCCAATCATTTCAATGTGATGCTACTTGCCCAATCATTTCAATGTACCCGTGTGATGCTACTTTCCCAATCACTTCAATGTGTGATGCTACCTGCTCCCAATCATTTCAATGTACCCGTGATGATATTTTGTAATGCCAATCATTTCAATGTACCCGTGATGCTACTTTCCCAATCATTTCAATGTGCCCGTGATGCTACTTTCCCAATCATTTCAATGTACCCGTGATGCTACTTTCCCAATCATTTCAATGTGATGCTACTTCCCCAATCATTTCAATGTGATGCTACTTTCCCAATCATTTCAATGTACCCGTGATGCTCCAATCATTTTAATGATGCTACTTCTTCCCCAATCATTTCAATGTACCCGTGATGCTACTTCCCAATCATTTCATTGTCATTTCCGTCATGCTACTTGCCCAATCCCGATGCAATCATTTCAATGTGATGCTACTTTCCCAATCCCAATCATTTCAAATTTCAATGATGCTACTTTCCCAATCATTTCAATGTGATGCTACTTTCCCAATCATTTCAATGTGATGCTACTTTCCCAATCATTTCAATGTGATGCTACTTTCCCAATCATTTCAATGTGATGCTACTTTCATTTCAATGTGATGCCAATCATTTCAATGTGATGCTACTTTCCCAATCATTTCAATGTAATGCTACTTTCCCAATCATTTCAATTTGATGCTACTTTCCCAATCATTTCAATACTTCCCCAATCATTTCAATGTGATGCTACTTCCCCAATCATTTCAATGTCAATGCTACTTTCCCAATCATTTCAATGTAATGCTACTTTCCCAATCATTTCAATATGATGCTACTTCCCAATCATTTCAATGTGATGCTACTTCCCCAATCATTTCAATGTGATGCTACTTTCCCAATCATTTCAATGTGATGCTACTTTCCCAATCATTTCAATGTAATGCTACTTTCCCAATCATTTCTGATCCCCAATCATTTCAATGTAATGCTACTTCCCAATCATTTCAATGTGATGCTACTTCCCCAATCATTTCAATGTAATGCTACTTCCCCAATCATTTCAATGTACGATGCTCCCAATCATTTTGATGCCAATCATTTCAATGTAATGCTACTTTCCCAATCATTTCAATGTGATGCTACTTTCCCAATCATTTCAATGTGATGCTATTTTGCAATCATTTCAATGTGATCCAATCATTTCAATGTGATGCAATACTTTCCCAATCATTTCAATGTAATGCTACTTCCCCCAATCATTTCAATGTGCCCGTAATCATTTCAATGTGATGCTACTTTCCCAATCATTTCAATGTGATGCTACTTCCCCCAATCATTTCAATGTGATGCTACTTCCCCAATCATTTCAATGTCCGTCAATGCTACTTTCCCAATCATTTCAATGTGATGCTACTTCCCCAATCATTTCAATGTGTCCAACTTCCCCAATTTCAATGCCCGATGCTACTTTTCCAATCATTTCAATGTGATGCTACTTTCCCAATCATTTCAATGTCCGATGCTACTTTCCCAATCATTTCAATGTGATGCTACTTCCCAATCATTTCAATGCGATGCTACTCACTTTCCAATCGTGCTACTTTTCCAATTAATGTGATGCTACTTTCCCAATCATTTCAATGTGTAATGCTACTTTCCCAATCACTTCAATGTGCCTACTTGTCCAATCACTCAATGCATACTTCTCCAATCACTTTTCAATACTACTTCTCCAATCACTTCATCAGTCCGTAATGCTACTTTCCCAATCACTTCAAATCACTTCAATGTGTCCGTAATGCTACTTTCCCAATCAATGTTCGTAATGTTACTTTAATCACTTCAATGTACCGAGATGTTGTAATCCAATGTGCCCGTAATTACTTTAATGTGCCCGTAATGCTACTTTCCCAATCACTTCAATGTGCCCGTAATGCTACTTTCCCAATCACTTCAATGTACCCGAGATGTTGCTTTCCCAATCACTTCAATGTGCCCGTAATGCTACTTCCCCAATCACTTCAAATAATGCTACTTCCCCAATCACTTCAATGTGCGTGAATGCTACTTTCCCAATCACTTCAATGTACTCGACTTTAATGTTGCTTCCCCAATCACTTCAATGTGCCCGTAATGCTACTTTCCCAATCACTTCAATGTACCCGTAATGCTACTTCCCCAATTACTTCAATGTGCCCCAATCACTTCAATGCTACTTTCCCAATCACTTCAATGTGCCCGTAATGCTACTTTCCCAATCACTTCAATGTGCCCGTAATGCTACTTTCCCAATCACTTCAATGTACCCGTAATGCTACTTTCCCAATCACTTCAATGTGCCCGTAATGCTACTTTCCCAATCACTCACTTCAATGTGCCCGTAATGCTACTTCCCCAATCACTTTAATGCTATTTTCCCAATCACTTTTCAATGTGCCCGTCAATGCCCGTAATGCTACTTTCCCAATCACTTCAATGTGCCCGTAATGCTACTTTCCCAATCACTTCAATGTGCCCGTACTTCCCCAATTACTTCAATGTGTCCGTAAGTAATGCTATTTTCCCAATCACTTCAATGTGCCCGTAATGCTATTTTCCCAATCACTTCAATGTGCCCGTAATGCTATTTTCCCAATCACTTCAATGTGCCCATGCTATTTTTAATCACTTCAATGTGTCCGTAATGCTACTTCCCCAATTATTTCAATGTTGCCCGTAATGCTACTTTTCAATCACTTAAATGTGCCCGTAATGCTACTTCCCAATAACTTCAATGTGCCCGTGATATTACTTTCCCAATCACTTCAATGTGCCCGTGATACTTTCCCAATACTTCCCCAATCACTTCAATGTGACCGTAATGCTACTTTCCCAATCACTTCAATGTGCCCGTAATGCAACTTCCCCAATCACTTCAATGTGCCCGTAATGCTACTTCCCCAATCACTTCAATGTGCCCGTAATGCTATTTTCCCAATCACTTCAATGTGCCCGTGAATCACTCCCCAATCAATTCCAATGTGCCCGTAATGCTATTTTCCCAATACAATTAATGCTACTTCCCCAATCACTTCAATGTGCCCGTAATGCTACTTCCCAATCACTTCAATGTGCCCGTAATGCTACTTTCCCAATCACTTCAATGTGCCCGTAATCACTTCAATCACTGCCCGTAATGCTACTTTCCCAATAACTTGCCCAATGTACCTTCGAGATGTTGCTTCCCCAATCACTTCAATGTGCCCGTAATGCTACTTTCTTCAATCACTTCAATGTGCCCGTAATGTACCCGTAATGCTACTTCCACAATCACTTCAATATGCCCGTATATTATGCCTAATGCTACTTCCCCAATCACTTCAATGTGACCGTAATGCTACTTCTCCAATCACTTCAATGTGCCCGTAATGCTACTTCCCCAATCACTTCAATATGCCCGTAATGCTACTTCCCAATTACTTCAATGTGCCTGTAATGCTACTTCCCAATCACTTCAATGTGCCCCTAATGCTACTTCCCCAATCATTTCAATGGGCCCGTAATGCTACTTCCCAATCACTTCAATGTGCCCGTAATGCTACTTCTTGTCCAATCACTTCAATGTACCTGTAATGCTACTTCCCCAATCACTTCAATGTGCCTGTAATGCTACTTCCCCAATCACTTCAATGTGCCTGTAATGCTACTTCCCCAATCACTTCAATGTGCCTGTAATGCTAATGTGCTTCAATGTGCCCGTTATGCTACTTCTCTAATCACTTTAATATACTCAAATGCGCCCTACTCGATAACACAAGTACCAGTATGTAGCAGTATTGCAGTCCATTTATGTTGAAACTACAATTAATAAGTTCTGTTGCTTTTAGAAAATGGAGAGTACATTAAAACAAAACTATCTGTTTACTCGATCTAAATTGGTTATCGAATCGATGATTTTAAGACAAGACGAAGTTTCTTGACTAGTACAAATTATGTGAATATGTGTGTATCTGCTGTGAAATGGTATTTTCTTATCTCAATTCTTTGTTGAATGAAGATGTTTTAGGCAACACAGAGCCCAATAATGTAAATTTTGATGATAAATCAGACATTGATGTTTAATTTGAGAATGACAGCAGTTTAGATCTAAAATGAGATGAAGACAAATTTACTGTTGACGGAGTCACAATCTTCACCTGAACCATTAAATTCTGAGTGGTCTAAAAAACTGGACAGTGTCAAAGATAATATGGATGACTGTATATGTATGAAATGAAAAAAGAATTATCTCAAAATCTAAAATTATTATTTTTAATTAAGTTATTTCAAGTAGTGTATGCACAAGAAATATTTTACTGACACCATGTTGTTGGTTACATGAACTACCTCCTGTGCTTAAAGTGATATATAGCACTATTGACCTAATTAAGCCTTGAATAGCAATGGGTTAAAGAAAATAATTACTTTATTCTTGACTGTAAGTTCTTCTAAATGTATCCATCGTCATTGATTTATGTTGGTTCTGATTCTGATATTTCCAGTACATGTAAATGTAGTTTCAAAACAGGCTGCATTCTTTTGTACTCTCCTTCCAAATGGGCATGGGATGTTTGACTTTGAGCTCCGAGAGAGCCCTTGAACGGTGAAATAGACGCCTACGGCCTCAGTTGGCTTCGGGTTCAGTTGCGGTCTCACGGCTCAATTCTTCGGTGATCGGGGGACCCCATAGTCAGACTGGGTAAAAGAGCGCATTCAATGCCGAAGCTCGCTTAGCTTAGCTCCCTCTCAGGGGCAAGTTTACTGTTGGTCGGAGACTTTTATGGGCAACCCTGCCATTGTTGGGCTGGGCTCCAAGGAAAATCTTTGTATGTCTGTGAATTTCAAGAATGAGATTAGCTATAATTAGATCTAAATCAGGACGTTAGCCATGTTGGTTCTCCATAATGGTTGCCACTGCACAAACTAATCTGATGTGAGAATAATTGCACCTCCTTTCCCCTGCACCCACTGATCTGATGTGAGAATAATTGCACCTCCATTCCCTGGACCAACTGATCTGATGTGAGAAATGCACCTCCATTCCATTGCACCAACTCATCTGATGTGAAAATAATTCAAACTCCATTCCATTGCACAGACTGATCTGATGTGAGAATAATTGCTGCACCTCCATTCCACTGCATCAACTGATCTGATGTGAAAATAATTACATCTCCATTGCCCTACACCAACTGATCTGATGTGAGAATAATTACCATTACCCTGTACCAACTGATCTGATGCGAAAATAATTACATCTCCATTGCCCTACACCAACTGATCTGATGTGAGAATAATTCAACCTCTATTCCATTGCACAAACTGATCTGATGTGAAAATAATTACACCTCTATTCCTTTATACCAACTGATCTGATGTGAAAATAATTACACCTCCATTCCACTGCATCAACTGATCTGATGTGAGAATATTTATACCTCCATTCCATTGCACAAACTGATCTGATGTGAGAATAATTACACCTCCATTCCATTACACAAACTTATCTGTGAGAATAATTACACCTCCATTCCATGGCATAAACTGATCTGATGTGAGGATAATTACACCTCCATTCCATTGCATAAACTGATCTGATGTGAGAATAATTACACCTCCATTCCATTTCACAAACTGATCTGATGTGAGGATAATTACACCTCCATCCCCCTGCACCAACTGATCTTATGTGAAAATAATTGCTGCACCTCCATTCCATTGAACAAACTCCTCTGAGGTGAGAATACTTAGACTTCCTTTCCATTGCATAAACTGATCTGATGTGAGAATAATTAGACCTCCTTTCCATTTCCATTGCATAAACTGATATAATGTGAAAATAATTACACCTCCATTCCATTGCACCAAACTGATCTGATGTGAAAATGATTACACCTCCATTCCATTGCACCAAACTGATCTGATGTGCGAATAATTGCACCTTCATCCCATGACACCAACTTATCTGATGTAAGAATTATCCTGAACATGCTTTTTAAAATTATTATTTGATACAGACGATTTTAACCACTACCATTGCATGTCTAAATTAGCTGAAAAACATATTAACTTTTTTTATCAGATGGTTGCCATGGGAATGCCGCCATCCTGGATTGTCATAGCGAAAATATCTACAACTTCAATTCAAATGGGCCTTTTCAGTTTTAAACAAACTTGGCTGTGACTTTGCACACGTTATTCGATTCAATATGCCGCACCCAGTAGCTTTTTTGATTTCATGAATTTAATGAAAATGCACCGGGCAGTGGACAGGTAAGCACATGTATGGGGATTACGCGGTTCCGCCCTCCACGAGTCTCCTGCTGCCTTGCAGGCAGGTTTCGGTTGACCAAAGACTAAGGGAGTTCACCCTGACAGAAAATAACAACCTGCTGCCCTGCGGGCTGGTTTTGAGCAACCAAAGGCTAAGGGAGTTAACCCTGACAGAAAATAACAAGGCCTAGTAGGGGACCTCAAGGTGGCAGCCCCACCATCTACTTAGGGTACAGTGGGCCAATCCCCTGCTTATCCGAAACCAAACTGATTTAAAGAAGTACATATAATGATATACTCGGCTTGATCTTTCGAAGACGACTCTGGAAAAGAACACGGACTATGATTTTTGGAACATGGAATGCTAGGGCAATTAATGGAAAGGAGTTAGAATTAGCTGCAGAAATGGAAAATTCAAAGTAGACATTTTGGCTATTACAGAAACAAAGAGAAAAGAACAAGGAAAAGAAAATGTAGGACCAAATCATACTTTAATCTTCTCAGGAGTAGATGTCAAAGATACACCTAGAGCAGGAGTAGGCCTTCTAATGCATAAAAGGCACGAAATGCTACTAGAAAGTTGGAAATTTGTAAGCCCACAGCTATTAGAGGTAAATATTAAACCAAAAGGAAGAGAAATTAAATTATAAATAGCTTATGGACCAAACGAAGATGCCACCAAAGAAGAAAAAGATATCTTCGAAAATGATTTACAAATAGTTGCAGAGAATCTCAAACCCAAACAGGAATTAATGGTTTTAGGAGATTTAAACACTAGAGTAGGCAACAATGTAGAAACATTAGGAGGAGTAATAGATAAAGGAGAGACAACAACTTCTCCAAATGGACAGAGACTAATAGATTTTTGCCTAAAGAATAACATGAAAATAGCTAACACACATTTTTTCCTCCTAAAAATATCACAAATATACAAGAGTAAATGAAGCCAGATGTGAAAAGTCAATCATAGACTACATAATACTTAGTAGTTCTCTATTTTACAGTACAATGGATGCTAAAGTAAGCAGAGGAGTAGAAATATTTAGTGATCATCACCTAGTGATAGCCAAAAGGAGATTATTAACTGAAGACAACAGAAAAGCAAAGAGAAGAAAGCTACCAAACTCAAAATAGAAGAACTAAATAAACCAATAGTAAAACAGATATACCAATCCAGGATAAAAAGATTTATCAGTGAAAGGCACATGTATCTGAAGGATAGCACAATAGAAGACAAGTGGCAAATGTATAAAGAAACACTCCTCAGTTGTACTGAAAAGGTCTGTGGTAGGAAACAAATTAAAGAAGATATGAAAAGAACAGCATGGTGGAATGAGAAAGTCAAGACTAAGATCAAAGAAAAGAAGGATGCCTTGAAGAAATACTTGCAAACAAAGAGACCAGGGGATGGGATAGATTACGTGAGGTAAAAGAACTATCGCCAAATAGAAAGTTAGGAAAGCAAAAACAAAACAGTTGGAAGAGTTTGGACAAGGACTTCAAGAAAGATATCAAGGAAATCAAAACCTGTTCTGGGGAGCAATGAAGAGCATGAGAAAAACCAAAGCATGCCCAATACGACAAATTAAGAATGCCAAAGGAGAAATAATGAAAGGAGACAGTGAAATCATGAAAACGTTGAAAAAGTATTTTTTAAATTACATAATCCCCCAGAACATATGAAACAAGGAGTACAGATCAATTAGTAAGTGAAAGTAAAGTTCCTTCAAGGCCATTAACGCCTATAGAGCCGGAGCTTATCCCTGTTTCTATAGCGTGAAACGGAATAAGTGACAATAATCACCTCCTGGCCAAGACGCTAGCCTGATGCAGGTTTTTTTTACTCCCAAGCTAATGCTTGTACCCATTAGTACCTGGGTAGAGTGGGGAAAATGCGTGTTAAGTGTCTTTCCCAAGGAACACAATTTCTAAGAGAAACAAGTAATCCAGATGAGACAGCTGAAGATGTAGATATCTCAATGGAAGAACTCAAAACAGCTATAAGAAAAGGGAAATTAGGAAAAGCCCCAGGAGCAGATCACGTTTATCCAGAAATGATTAAAAACCAAGGGAGAGAGGCAGAAAAACTATTACATGTAATATGTCAACAAGCATGGAAGTCCAAACAGGTGCCAGACGACTGGAAGAAAGGAACGATAGTACCAATACACAAGAAAGGATCAACTATGATGCTCAAACTATAGAAGGATATCACTACTTAGCGCACCAGGAAAAGTGTATGCCAGGATTCTGGAAATGACACTGAGGAAAAGAGTAGAGGATCAGATTGAAGAACACCAGAGTGCTTTAGACCAGGAAGAAGTGTACAAGACCACATATTTACAATTAGACAAATAATAGAAAAATTCCTTGAGAGAAACATTGACTTGCACCTATGTTTTATTGACTTAGAAAAGGCATTTGACTGTGAGGAGGGACGAACTATGGCATTCCTTAAAAGAAGACAATGTGGAGCAAAATTTAATAGAAGCCATTAAAAGTTTTACAATAAACCAACATGTGAAGTGAGAGTAGCTGGAAATGTATCTGCAGAATTTCATGTAGATATAGAAGTAAGACAGGGTTGTGCTTAAGTCCTCTTCTGCTTATCACATTTATGGATTCAATCACAAAGGCATCCTTAAAATGAAGAAAATGAATGTAGGTATGTGGAAGCTCAAACCAGTAAATGTATCAATGCTTTCATTTGCTGATGATTTAGTTCTGTTTCGAAAATCAGAAAGGGACCTCCAGTCGAATATCAACATGATAAGTAATGAATTAAATAAAAGAGGAATGAGAGTAAATGCAAAGAAAACCAAAACAATGCTAGTAACTAGGGAAGCTAAAACACAAAAACTTAAATCGGACAGGAGAATTTAGATCAAGTTCAAAGCTACAATTACCTAGCAGTCATGATTAACTCAGAGGGAAAATAAGAGATGAAATCAGCCAGAGAATCCAAAAGGCAGTGCAATATATAACCATCTAAGAAAGGCATTTGTAGGTAAACAAGAATTGTCTACAAAAACCAAAATGGCAGTATACAACACAGTTTATTGCCCTACTTTACTCTATGTAGCAGCAAAACCTGGACCTTAGACAGTAGAGAATACAGTAGAGTACAAGCAGCTGAAATGAAATACATAAGAAGAGTAGTAGGGAAAACTAAAAAAAACAAGATCAGAAACACAACAATAAGAGATCAAACCAAAGCAGATGGCATAAAAACTAAGATAGAAATGAATCAACTGAGATGGTTTGGGCATATTAACACAATGAATGACAACAGAATAGCTAAATCAGTATACAGTGCACAAAGCTCAATGTAAAAGACCAAAGGCAGACCTCGGAGAAAGTGGGAAGGAAATAGAAATTTAACTTTCACAGAAGGAAACAGAAAATGTCAGGACAGAGCAGCCTGGAGAAAGATCATTTCGGGCATTTTAATCCATACACCGGAAGGTAGAATCGGAGCTGATAAAGAAAAAAAGAATTGAAAATGCATACAGCAAACTTTCCAATTTTTGGCAAATTTTATCACAAAAACATTCTGCTTGCAAAATTTTGAAGAGATATAAAAAATCGCAACAGGTTGAAATATTTTATTGTTTCAGATGCTATATACTAAAATTGGGGGCAATTGGACAATAAATAAAAAAGTAGATCGCAAATCACTGTAAAAAGGTAACATTTTGAGAACAGCGCATTTTAAACAATGTTTTTCGTTATTTGAACGTTTTTTTTACAAATAAACCTAGAAAAGAATAGTATAATACTTTGAAACGTCATACAATCTTAAAGAGGCTTTCAAATACTTCTTGTCAACCCTATTTCAACTGCTACAGGTCCTTATACTCATTTCATGCGACACTTTTCTTATAGCAGGTGCGTGGAATGTCTCCTGTAATTCTGACCAATCTTAGCTACTATTGAAAATAATTCCTCACAAGTACGTTTTTCAGATAGAGTACTGTGTGATGATAAAATAAGTATCAACTTGTTATACTTAAGACAAAATTTCTGGCTTTTATGGTACAACTGATGTGTGTTGAAAGTTACGCCTGTATCATTTCTAAAAAATAATTGTATAAAACGAAAAAAATCGACACTGCACTGAGCATTTTTAATGGTATCACTATCAATGTGAAAGGAATAAACTGCTCCATCCAGTATTTCAATAAACAAGATTTGTCTGATTTGGAGTAAAAATGCCTTCCTCAGGACACCCCACCCCCCCTCTCAAGTCACAAATTGACAACAAAAATTGCCCTGATGGTTTTTAACTGTTTCAACAATCTAGCTCCCTTTTTTTTAGAACTATGAAAACCAAATACCATAACTAGATGTTTGAGATTCAATGATGATACATAACTTTTGTCTATCCCAAGAAAAAAACTTGAGTCCAATGGCGACAGCTCAATCAAATATTACTGGCCAAAAGTTTAGAACAAGCTTCCAAGGGAGATAAGACAATAAGGTTCTGTCGAAAATTGTAAACAAACTATCAAAACATACTTTTCATTGATTTTTAGTTAAGCTGCATTGGAATGTTGTTCTTTTTCAAATCAAACTTTTGCTCCCTTTTAAATTGGGAGTGTATAAAAATTGATGGGTCTTTTTTGTATGCCTTATTTTTTTAAAAGAATATTTTGACTTTTACTTAGTAGGATGTGTTAGGCACTTTGAGATGTCATTGCAGTAATAACAACAACGAATAAACAGCTTAAAAGAAGGGAAAAATCTCTTTCGTATATTACATATGAGCACGCTACAAATGTTTATTCATAACACAAATCAATCTACTATTACAGTTAATCTTAACACACACAACAATAAATAATTGAAAGATAGCCTAAAACATAGCAATAGGCAAAAGTTGGTTTTAATACTATTAACAATTTAAGATGTCACCATTTTGTTCATACACATATTATTATTACTATCACATAGTAGTCATCATACACAAATGTTTAAAAAGTAAGCAGATATTCTTTTTCCTTTTCTTACGTAGCAATTGTTCTCCACTTTCCTTATGTAAAGACTCATGAGAGAGAGAAAAAACAAGCAGGCATTCCTACCATTTTCATGTCACAAGTTTTCCTTGCGTACGTATTTATTATATCTAAAAAGCAAGCAGCCAATGAAAACCATTGTACCCATCACATTTTCTTCCTTTCACTGAACATAAATTTCTTCTAAACTAAGATACAACTGTTAAATATTGTTTTCATCCCCCATAAATGTATAGGTTTTACGAATAATTGTACAAAAAGACTTTGTGAAAAGCAAGCAATAAAGTAGGCACCTTGGGTCATTGGGACATCATCTCCATTGGACTTTGATACATACACATGTAACCTAGGATTATTGGAACATTCATACAAATACACATGTAATCATCACACAGTAACTTAGGGTTATTGGAACATTTATACATACACATGTAATCGCCACACACGTAATGTATGGTCATTGAAACATTTATACATACACATGTAATCGCCACACATGTAATGTATGGTTATTGAAACATTTATACATACACATGTAATCATCACACACGTAATGTATGGTTATTGAAACATTTATACATACACATGTAATCGCCACACACGTAATGTATGGTTATTGAAACATTTATACATACACATGTAATCGCCACACACGTAATGTATGGTTATTGAAACATTTATACATACACATGTAATCGTCACACACGTAATGTAGGGTCATTGAAACATTTATACATACACATGTAATCGCCACACACGTAATGTAGGGTTATTGAAACATTTATACAAATACACAAGTAATCGCCACACAGCAACCTAGGCTTATTGAAACATTTATACATACACATGTAATTGTCATAGAGTAACGCAAGGTCATTGGAACATTACATTACACAGAAACCCAAGGTCATTGCAACATTACATTACACAGAAACCCAAGGTCATTGGAACATTCATACGTACACATTGATGGTGAAAGTCGCAAACCGTGTCAGTTTAAAATTAATTTCCCGCTTTTCTAACATTAGGAAGCCTCTATGCTTTGTCTGGTTACACTTCCGTAGCACAAAAAAACAATGGAAACCCCTATAATAACCATATGACTAATCCATGTATCTTTTTGACACTTGCAATCCGTGTATCCCCATTGGATCTAGTTTTTGACACTTGCAATCCGTGTATCCCCATTGGATCTAGTTTTTGACACTTGCAATCCGTGTATCCCCATTGGATCTAGTTTTTGACACTTCCAATCTACCATCTAGGAAAGGCATTTGTAGGTAAACAAGAATTGTCAACAAAAACCAAAATGGCAGTATACAACAGTTTATTGTCGTACTTTCCTCTATGGCAGTGAAACCTGGACTTAGACAGTAGAGAATACAGTAGAGTACAGGCAGGTGAAATGAAATATCTAAGAAGAGTAGTAGGGAAAACTAAAAGAGACAAAATCAGAAACACAACAATAAGAGATCAAAAGCAATTGGCATAAAAACTAAGATAGACATAAATCAATGGAGATGGTTTGGGCATGTAAACAAAATGAAAGATAATAGAATAGCTAAATCAGTATACAGTGCTTAAGCCCAAGGTAAAAGACCAAAAGGCAGACCTCGGAGAAAGTGGGGAGAAGATAAAAAAGAGGCATTGAAGAATAGAAATTTAACATTTTTGGAAGGAAACAGAAAATGCCAGGACAGGGCATCCTGGAGAAAGATCATCTCGGGCATCTGAACCCATACACCGAAAGGTAGAATAGGAACTGATAAAGAAAGAAAGAAAGCAATCTATTTATTCCCATTAGATCTAGTTTTTGACAATTCAAAAACCGTGTAAGTTTGTGAAAATAGATTAAAATGCGCAGCATCATTTTCTTTGGTTTTGTCAAAACATCCAAAATTAGGACAAGCACGGATTGCGACATTCACCGTCAACATGTCAACTGTCACACACCAACAAAGGGTCATTGAAACATCATCACCGTTGGACTCTGATACATACACATGTAGCCGTCACATAGTAATCTACGCAAATGTTCTGGAAATTCTTTGTCTTCTCTTTTATGCAGCAAATGCGAAATGTTTTTCTCTGACAGCCAGGAGGACACTTCCGGAACGTACACGACTTCAGGAATATTGTATCCTCCTTGCTCACCTGAATTAGTTGAAAACATAGAAAAAAAGCATTTTTCATGGTAACTATTGGTACCTGCTATATATAATATAAACTGTTAAAAATAGAAAAAGAAACACACATTTTTTCTATGTAAGTTGAAATGCTTTATAAGACTAAGAGTGTTTTGTTTTCTTATTGTGAGTGAGTTCTTTTCAAACATTTTTTTACTCTGATTCTGTTGCAGCTTGTCAGAGTATCTATATATCTTCCATTGGTTGACCTTGCATGCTGGCGTAAATTCCGTATCTATATATCTTCCATTGGTCCACCTTGCATGCTTGCGTGAGATTTCCTATCTATAAATCTTTCAACACTTTTATGTCAGACGAGGAGCACTAGCTTAATCATGGAGCTAATTACTACTCACAGCTCGACACAGTTGTTGTAGTCACTGAATCAAGGTATGAAGATTTCATTTCCCTGATTTTGTCCTTTAGATTTTGAGATATGATATATGTTCCTTTTTCCAACAGTATATTTTGCAAACAGGTTATAACCCATCAGTAATTAAATCTCAAAAGAAAATGCATAATCTGTTGAAATAGTCTTGTAAAAATGGTGTTTTAATTATCAACGGTATTTCAACTCTATTCGTTGAAAGTTTGCTTAGAAAATTGTATTACCTAACTATCTGCAGAAAAGGAAGATTTCATACACTTTGAATTCCCTTCCAGTAAACATCAAGGATATACAACGACTTAACTTTAAGCAAAGTTGACATTCAAATACGATTAAAAAAAAACCTACCTCCACAACCTATTACTTTATTAACATTACTAGCAGTAGCTGAGAAGCCCACTTCTGGTGGAGTAGGTTGTAGATCTAGATCCACGTCATGATTCTGCTGACAATCATAACACTATCAGTCTTGAATTCGTTTACATGTCTGTTCTTTTTGTCTAATTGTCCTTTTGCTTTGTTCGTTAGTTACAGCCTTTCCTTCCCCGCTTGGGCATGATTATCCTCTAGATTTAGATCTTATTCATTTTAGATGCTTCCGTTCTGCGTTTAGCTTCGAATGTGTTTATCAGTTCGTTTCCAGATTACAAAGTTGTAAAAATCATGGCGGTTCTTTTCTCGCCCCCTTTGGTCGTAGTTACGGAAAGACTCTTTACATGCATTTGCCCACTCGACCCAGGTGCAAATGGGTGCAAACGCTAGCTTGGAAGTAAAACCTGCATCAGACTAGAGTCCTGTCCATGAGGTAATTATCATCACCTGTTCCACTTCACACAACAGAAATCGGGATTAGCTCCAGCTCTATGGGTCGTAATGACCTTGAAGGGACTTTACCATTAGTACTTTGCTACAAAAAGTTGGAGGCGCCAGTGATCAGTGGGCAGTGTCTTCAGTGGGTAGTGTCTTCTACCACTACCACCCAGGTGGCCCGGGTTCAGTAGGAAAAATTTGTCTGGCCCTCCTGTCGACCCAACAGCTAAATGAGTAACTGGGTCTGTTCAGACTCAGCGAAAGTAAATGCAGGGTGGAAATCAATGGCAAACTACCGCATTATGCTATATGCCTAGAAAAATCAGGATTTTACTCTTGATTATCCTATGCTCAACTCAGAGCATGGGACTTACTTTACTTTACTTACAAAAGTTATTGCTTTTCTTAATTAATCGATGCCTTGAGTATGAATGATTCACTTTTGAGGATATGATAATGCTCATTCAAATAACATGCACACACCAATACAGAAAGGAGAGAGAATAGAGACAAGATACTTATAGAAAGAATGGATATGTATGTGTGTGTGTGTGTGTGTTGGTAAGAAAGATCAAGAGAGAGAAAAAAGACATGGTCGGCCACAAACTTACCCATTCTGTCTGCCATGGAGTCAAAGAAAACCCAGGCGCATTTTTTCCATATCCGCATTTCACAAAAGAAACGTAATGGCTAGTCTGAATGCAAATCACAGCAAAAAGTTCCATAATTTCATGCTTGTGAGTGACCAGATTGTCCATTGTGTCAACAGTCACGTTTTTGTGCATCGTTGCCATGGCAACCGACTTCAAGCCCTCGTAGTGCTCCAGAAACTCGGGCGTCATGACTAAAGGCTGTGGATTATGGTTTCTTCTGTGCATGTGTTGATGTGACTGAAACACAAAATTATCAATTAAAGTTAGAGCCTTTGGTGTTGGGGAATGGGAAATCGAGTGGTCGAGAGGCAAGGTAACGGCCTCTTAACCAAAAGGTTGTGGGTGGGTCCAAGCTTAACCAAAAGGTTGTGGGTGGGTCCAAGCTTAACCAAAAGGTTGTGGGTGGGTCCAAGCTTAACCAAAAGGTTGTGGCTTAACCAAAAGGTTGTGGGGGTCCAAGCTTAACCAAAAGGTTGTGGGTGGGGTAGTCAAGCTTAACCAAGGTTGTGGGTGGGTCCAAGCCTAACCAAAAGGTTGTGGGTGGGTCCAAGTCCAAGCTTAACCAAAAGGTTGTGGGTGGTCAAGTCCAAGTCAAAAGGTTGTGGGTGGGTCAAAGTCCAAGCTTAACCAAAAGGTTGTGGGTGGGTCCAAGTCCAAGCCTAACCAAAAAGTTGTGGGTGGGTCCAAGCTTAACCAAAAAGGTTGTGGGTGGGTCCAAGCTTAACCAAAAGGTTGTGGGTGGGTCCAAGCTTAACTAAAAGGTTGCGGGTGGTGGGTCCAAGCTAAAAAGGTTGTGGGTGGGTCCAAGTCCAAGCTTAACCAAAAGGTTGTGGGTGGGTCCAAGTCCAAGCTTAACCAAAAGGTTGTGGGTGGGGTCCAAGTCCAAAAGGTTGTGGGTGGGTCCAAGTCCCAAAAGTTGTGGGTGGGTCCAAGCTTAACCAAAAGGTTGTGGGTGGGGTAACCAAAAGGTTGTGGGTAGGTCCAAGCTTAACTAAAACCAAAAAAGGTTGTGGGTGGGTCCAAGCTTAACCAAAAGGTTGTGGGTGGGGTCCAAGCTTAACCAAAAGGTTATGGGTGGGTCCAAGCTAACCAAAAGGTTGTGGGTGGGTCCAAGCTAACTAAAAAGGTTCCAAGCTTAACCAAAAGGTTGTGGGTGGGTCCAAGTCCAACTTAACCAAAAGGTTGTGGGTGGGTCCAAGTAACCAAAAGGTTGTGGGTGGGTCCTTAACCAAAAGGTTGTGGGTGGTTCAAGCTTAACCAAAAGGTCCAAGCTTAACCAAAAGGTTGTGGGTTGGTCCAAGTCCAAGCTTAACCAAAAGGTTGTGGGTGGGTCCAAGCTTAACCAAAAGGTTGTGGGTGGGTCCAAGCTTAACCAAAAGGTTGTGGGTGGTCCAAGTCCAAGCTTAACCAAAAGGTTGTGGGTGGGTCCAAGTAACCAAGCTTAACCAAAAGGTTGTGGGTGGGTCCAAGTCTAAGCTTAACCAAAAGGTTGTGGATGGGTCCAAGTCCAAGCTTAAAAAGGTTGTGGATGGGTCCAAGTCCAAGCTTAACCAAAAGGTTGTGGGTGGGTCCAAGTCCAAGCTTAACCAAAAGGTTGTGGATGGGTCCAAGTCCAAGCTTAACCAAAAGGTTGTGGATGGGTCCAAGTCCAAGCTTAACCAAAAGGTTGTGGATGGGTCCAAGTCCAAGCTTAACCAAAAGGTTGTGGATGGGTCCAAATCCAAGCTTAACCAAAAGGTTGTGGATGGGTCCAAGTCCAAGCTTAACCAAAACGTTGTGGATGGGTCCAAGGTTAACCAAAAGGTTGTGGATGGGTCCAAGCTTAACCAAAAGGTTGTGGGTGGGTCCAAGTCCAAGCTTAACCAAAAGGTTGTGGATGGGTCCAAGCTTAACCAAAAGATTGTGGATGGGTCCAAGCTTAACAAAAGGTTGTGAATGGGTCCAAGCAAAAGATTGTGGATGGGTCCAAGCTTAACCAAAAGGTTGTGGGTGGGTCCAAGCTTAACCAAAAGATTGTGGATGGGTCCAAGTGCAGACAGTTGAACTTTTTTTTTTTAGGTGTTTTGAGTAAAAAACCTTACCCTAGTTCGGGCAGGTGGATCAACATCTACATAGTCTCATCTGAGACAGATGATAAAAAGGTTGGGTTCTGCGTGCAGATCACAAGAACACTGTGCACGTGTCGTTAAAGATCCCTGGACGAAAAATCAATACGAGAAAATCGCCGTTCTTTGTTTGACTGTAGCATAAAAGCAAAAGACGATAGGAGAACAATACAGTATTTTTCCTAAAAGAGTTAGACTCTCCAACTATCATGTAGTACTGGTACTAAACTGGCACATTGACTGGAATTTGTGTCTAGGGGGAGATATCAAAACAACGGCCTAACAATGGTAGGCAGGACCCTGGTATGTTGCATTGGGGCGCATTAGGCAGGACCCTAGTATGTCGCATTAGGGCGCATTTGGCAGGACCCTGGTAAGTCACATTAGGCAGGACCCTGGTATGTCGCATTAGGTAGGACTCTGGTATGTAGCATTAGGGCACAGTAGGCAGGACCCTGGTATATCACATTATGCAGGGATGTCCCTGGCAGGACCCTGGTATGTTGCATTAGGCCGCAGTAGGCAGGACCTTGGTATGTTGCATTAGGCAGGACCCTGGTATGTTGCATTAGGGCGCAGTAGGCAGGACCCTGGTATGTTGCATTAGGCGCATTAGGCAGGACCCTGGCATTAGGGCGCATTAGGCAGGACCTTGTTAGGCAGGATTAGGCGCAGTAGGACCAGGACCTTGGTATGTTGCATTAGGCAGGACCTTGGTATTTCATTAGGCAGGACCCTGGTATGTTGCATTAGGCGCAGTAGGCAGGACCCTGGTATGTCATTAGGCAGGACCCTGGCGCATTAGGCAGGACCCTGGTATGTCGATTAGGCAGGACCCTGGTATTTCACAGTAGGACCAGGACCATTAGGCTGGTATGTTGCATTGGGGCGCATTAGGCAGGTAGGCATTAGGCGCTTAGGCAGGTATTTCGCATTAGGCAGGACCCTGGTATGTCACATCAGGGCGCATTAGGCAGGACCTTGCAGTAGGCAGGATAGTATGTCGCATTAGGGGCGCATTAGGGACCCTGGTAGGCAGGATGTTGCATTAGGCAGGACCCTGGTATGTCGCATTAGGCTGTAGTATGTCGCATTAGGGCGCATTAGGCAGGACCCTGGTATGTCGCATTAGGCGCATTAGGACCTTGGTATGTTGCATTAGGGCGCAGTAGGCAGGCATTAGGGCGCATTAGGCAGGACCCTGGTATGTCGCATTAGGGCGCATTAGGCAGGACCCTGGTATTTCGCATTAGGCAGGATTATGGCAGGGACCCTGGTATGTTGCATTAGGGCGCAGTAGGCAGGACCCTGGTATGTCGCATTAGGCAGGACCCTGGTATGTTGCATGTAGGCAGGACCCGCATGTCGCATTAGGGCGCAGTAGGCAGGACCCTGGTCATGTCGCTTTAGGCAGGACCCTGGTATGTTGCATTAGGGCGCAGTAGGCAGGACCCTGTATGCATGTCGCTTTAGGCAGGACCCTGGTATGTCGCATTAGGCAGGACCCTGGTATGTTGCGCATTAGCAGGCGCATTAGGCAGGACCCTGGTATGTCGCATTAGGCAGGACCCTGGGAAGTCGATTAGGGCGCATTAAGCAGGACCCTGGATGTCGCATTAGGCAGGATGTCGCATTAGGCAGGATCTGGTATGTCGTATAGGCAGGATTGCATTAGGCAGGACCCTGACATGTCGCATTCAGTCTCATTAGGCAGGATAGGGTTAGAGAGTTAAATGTGCAATAACATGATCATGATGTCTATGATACTACTGTAACAAGAAGAGACAGTGAAGATTGTGTCAGTATGTGAACTATTACATAAAACTTCGTCAAACCAAGATTAATGTTCCAAGCCACCTTTCAGTATTATAAACATCTATGGGACAGGTTGTGAATTTTTGCACATGTAAGTGTAAGCCAAATGACCATACACATAAATTATTTGTACACACTAAATTCAATGAAATTTAAGCAACTTTACCCAGGATTCTGTGATGACTTCATTAACCTTTATTCAGGACTGCTTAAAAGGGTTAACTTTATTTATTTGCATCTCATCATCATCACTGCCTGTGTATTCTGTGTGTTTGCTTGCATGTTAGAAGAGTAGGCATGTTTAGTACAAATGTATAAATATGTAATTTTGACTTTATACATCTTTCAAAGCATATCCAATTTCCAATGTCAATATATGTATATCCCATATTTTTGATTTCCCAAGCACTATGTCAAACGAAAAATTGCCTTGAATGGACAATAAAAGATCTATTACTATTATCATTATTAACTCAAGAACTGTCTGCAGGCCAAAACTGCGGCATTCATAGAGGTTTCGGTACCCACCTTTTTGACACAGTTATCACAGAAAGCTGTGGTGTTCAGACCAGGACCGTGGACTTGGTAGCAATCTTTGCACTCATGCATGGCCAGCCCTCCCACACAATGCAGTCTCTTGGACCTGGCGGGAAACCACCCAAGAAAGAAAAATGGCAATTACCCACCTTACAAACTGTCATACTTTATTTGTTTGTTGTGTTGAAAGTTTGTTTCTTTGAAATTCACCCTGTCCACCATTGCGGTGATCTCAGGGGGAACTAAGAGGAAACGGCAAGATGAAAGATAAGTGAAAAAAAGAAGGAAAAGAAAGAAGTAAGACCTACCGGCAGCACCCGCCAACCGCCCGATTGCGTTGAAATTCACGCTGTGTTTTAAAGTTAACAGTCACAACTTTTACTTACGATTTTCCAGTATATGAGTGATATCCAATTGTAGACTTGGAACAATGCGATGAAACATTTTGTAATCTTTGCCAAACCGTGGCATTTGTATCATCAGACAAGATGGCACCTATAAAGTTTAAACAAACAAAAAAATCAAGTCCAGTACAGTTTTTCAAATATTTGTCGACATTTCTGAATATAACCTGTATGCTGTAATCATCAATTTTTGAAATATTGTCTATTGTACTGTAGTAATGATTTGATTGAAGCATTGTCTATTGTATCGTAGTAATGATTTGATTGAAGTATTGCTTATTTTATTGTAGTAATGATCTAATTGAAGCATTGTCTATTGTATTGTAGTAATGATTTGATTGAAGCATTGTCTATTGTATTGTAGTAATGATTTGATTGAAGCATTGTCAATTGTATTGTAGTAATGATTTGATTGAAGCATTGTCTATTGTATTGTAGTAATGATTTGATTGAATAATGGTCTATTGTATTGTAGTAATGATTTGATTGAAGCATTGTCTTTTGTATTGTAGTAATGATTTGATTGAATAATTGTCTATTGTATTGTAGTAATGATTTGATTGAAGCATTGTCTATTGTATTGTAGTAATGATTTGATTGAAGCATTGTCTATTGTATTGTAGTAATGATTTGATTGAATAATTGTCTATTGTATTGTAGTAATGATTTGATTGAAGCATTGTCTTTTGTATTGTAGTAATGATTTGATTGAAGCATTGTCTATTGTATTGTAGTAATGATTTGATTGAAGTATTGCTTATTTTATTGTAGTAATGATCTAATTGAAGCATTGTCTATTGTATTGTAGTAATGATTTGATTGAAGCATTGTCTATTGTATTGTAGTAATGATTTGATTGAAGCATTGTCAATTGTATTGTAGTAATGATTTGATTGAAGCATTGTCTATTGTATTGTAGTAATGATTTGATTGAATAATTGTCTATTGTATTGTAGCAATGATTTGATTGAAGCATTGTCTATTGTATTGTAGTAATGATTTGATTGAATAATTGTCTATTGTATTGTAGTAATGATTTGATTGAAGCATTGTCTATTGTATTGTAGTAATGATTTGATTGAAGCATTGTCTATTGTATTGTAGTAATGATTTGATTGAATAATTGTCTATTGTATTGTAGTAATGATTTGATTGAAGCATTGTCTTTTGTATTGTAGTAATGATTTGATTGAAGCATTGTCTATTGTATTGTAGTAATGATTTGATTGAAGCATTGTCTTTTGTATTGTAGTAATGATTTGATTGAAGCATTGTCTATTGTATTGTAGTAATGATTTGATTGAAGCATTGTCTTTTGTATTGTAGTAATGATTTGATTGAAGCATTGTCTATTGTATTGTAGTAATGATTTGATTGAAGCATTGTCTTTTGTATTGTAGTAATGATTTGATTGAAGTATTGTCTTTTGTATTGTAGTAATGATTTGATTGAAGCACTGTCTATTGTATTGTAGTAATGATTTGATTGAAGCATTGTCTTTTGTATTGTAGTAATGATGAGGTTTCATGAGTTAACTTCCTTTACTTTAAGATCTGACTTGAAATGACAAAATTTTGCTCTAAACTGCGTTAAATTGAGTAACGTCTATCATGTCCACTTGGATAGCCACAGCGGTAAAAAAAGAATACTTTCATGTTTGTTTATGATTCACAGATATCCCATCTCTGTATGCAACTCCCAAACAAACAACAACATAACCCCAATAGAATAACTGATAAATAACGATTTATTTCTCTGTAGAAAATCGAAGATCAAAATGACACCAAAGATCTTAAAAATAGATTTTTAAAATCAACAATTCTTTCCTTCTTTCAAACACCAGAGCACAACTTTCTACTCACCTCTTTCAACTTGACATTCATTTGCAAAAATGACAACTCCACCAGCTTTTGAGTTGTCGGCAGTAATAAATTTTCATCTTTCTCCATAAACAGTTGGTAAAAAAGGAATGCTCTCCAGTACTAGTTGACAAAACAAAACAAAACAAAAAAAAAGGGTAAATTTGACAATTATCGGGTGTGTTTTGTGTAGAGCAAAACTGGAACAGGCAGAACAAAAACCAAAATTTAAAAAACCCACCCAAAACCCAATGTTGACAAGAATACTCTTGTAGCCTACTATGCAGCTATTTTGAAAGCTGGTAACGGTATATAAAGAAAATTGAATGAATTCTTTGAAAGAGGCCTGAGAAAAATATTAAGAATTACATATATTGTAGTAAGCCAAGGTAATGACATAAGACAACATGAAAGCCCCATAGGAACAAAAACGAGACAAATACAAGGAATAGACAGAAAAAAATCCTGGCCATTATGAGGATCGCTCCCGTGACTTCTGCGTTGGCACCCATCGCCTCGCCACGAAAAGAAAGCATGCTGCCAACCGATCTAACTACGCTCCCTATCAAAGGAGTTTCATTAGCAAGGTCCTTCGCACGAATCCAGTCATGACTAGCAGCCATATTCACTGACAGTTCGCTCCCCTAGTGGCCTAGACCACATTTCCCCTAGATCTAAACCTAGCATTATTTAAACAACCATTGAACATTGACGAATAAATACATTACAATATATAGTATGCCTCTGAAGTAATCTAACGTAGATAAAGACAAACAGTGAGGCAAGGGGCATGCCCGAAGCGAAGGTAATGACATAAGACAATATGAAAGCCCCACAAGATATGCAGTAATGATTTGATTGAAGTATTGCTATTGTATTGTAGTAATGATTTGATTTAAGCATTGTCTATTGTACTGTAGTAATGATTTGATTGAAGCATTTCTCTCTCTATATATTTTCCCACATCAAAATCTTAATCCTTATCCTTTCCACAATTTCTTTCTTTTAGTTTTAACGAATGACAGGAAAACCTTTTGTTTCTTTGTTGTCAGGTAAGGGGTTATATATAAAGATAAGCAACAGTCTAAATATAATCAGTGAAACTGTCTAAACATGCAAGTCCACGATATATGGTATACGAGATTTGTCCTTAAAATGATCCAACGCAAGCTTCTTTCGAGTCGTTACAGATATTGGGAGGCCTTGAACCAATAGAGAAGCTCATTTTATGTACATGATCAAAAGAAAGAATGCCATTTTTATCTAAAAAGTCATAGCATAGGGTTCCATTAATGTTTTTTGTTGCTTCTCCTAAAAAAATTACAGATTTACGCGTTTAGACAGTTTTCACCGACAATATGTTTTTTTATAACACTGATTATCACAAAGGGACCAATTTTGTATTTCAAATCACAAATACCTTAAATGTAATAACGGGTCTGCTTTCATTATCTGTGACAGGAGTGCATTAAGAAACTCTTCAGGGTCTGCATGGGGGAAAAGTAGGAAAAATCAGTCATATGGAAATTATGTTAAATGAAATTACTGCACAGTGTGTAAAGAAGTGTTGAACATGCTAACAGTTCATTATCACCATCATCATCCTCATAATACATTCTTTTGGTTTTGATTCCTATTCCAACGCTCAATCTTTTGCATACATAGACAAAACTCTATAAACTTTTTGTTCACAATGTCCGTGTATATGTAAATTTGCTGCACCCCAGTAGTGTGGCTTGACTGAGGACACAAGAAATGCAAAATCGTTGAATGGTTTTAAATTAAAATTGAAAACTGAACTCTTTAAGAAATCCTTCTGAATATAAGACCTTACAATTACTGGAAGATCTTTTGATATTAACATAAACATGCTGTTTAGTTTTATATATGATTTATAATATTGTGATTTTAGTTGTTGATGTTAACTTTTTATTCACAATTTTTGATACATGTATTGTACTTTTAATTGTCGATGAATGAGCCTGGATGTGTAAAATTTTTGTTATCTTTATTATGAATCAGGTTCAGTGCCACTGAGCATATTAAATGGATATTGGCACTATACAAATGCCTTATTATTATTAATATTATTATTTTTATTATTATACTGCCTCTAACATTATTGTAAGCAGCAATTGCTGTGTCAAATTTCCTGGCAGAGGACCAATAAAGAATAACATCTTCACCCAAACGGTGAAGAAAAATCTTCGTCTGACTGTTACAGGCTTAATACAGTTAGAACCGCATTCCCGAGATAGCACTCAACAAAATGTCAGCTACAACGAGGCAGTGAAACAATGATTTCTCACTCGTTTCAGTTGGGTTTGTGAATTCTTTTTACCAGTTACCAACGAGAAGCACCCTAAACGCTAAACTCATTGATTGACACTTTACTTTGTGCGTGTGTGTGTGTGTTTGGGAGGTGGGACGGATGACTTGTTAAGTGTTAACAGTCAGGCTAGGCTGTGTAGTGTGAGCAAAGATACTGAAACAATTGTTCTAGTGTGGTATTGTTGGTATGAATGAGCGGAAGATTGGCTAGTGGGGAAAAAGTGCTGGACCAATCAAAATGATTTTAGCGACCGGCTCGATTTCATTAAAAGCATAGGGGTTAGGCTAATTACTAATTTTCGCTCTGTTGCTCACTTCATGCTAGTGTTTACATCTGTAACTCGCTGTACCGTTACTTCATCTTCATTTATGGAAATTGCATCTAGCTCTACATCAAAACCCACAAAGCGCAAATGCCTTTATTTTGAAATTAAACACAAAATAATCTATGCTGTTGAAATGGGAAGTGCCTTGTTGATTTTACATTTAACTAAAAGGTCTCACACAACGAGGAAGTGCCTTGTTGACTTTACATTTAACTAAAAGGTCTCACACAACGAGGAAGTGCCTTGTTGATTTTACATTCAACTAAAGGTCTCATACAACGAGGAAGTGCCTTGTTGACTTTACATTTAACTAAAAGGTCTCATACAACGAGGAAGTGCCTTGTTGACTTTGCATTCAACTAAACGGTCTCATACAACGAGGAAGTGCCTTGTTGACTTTGCATTCAACTAAACGGTCTCATACAACGAGGACCTAGAGTCTGTTCCGAAAACCTCGTTGAATCCGACTCCCACTGTACTCACATGAGCGTGTGAGTGTGTGCTCACACCAGGGAGAAAAAAGGTATGCACAGTTGAGAAATGTCTGCGCACATCCATAAAAAGTGAATAGCATGCACAAAAGTGTAAAAAAAATAATAAAAAAATTATTTGCACACAATTGGGAATTTTTCTTCAAACTTTGCACAACACCCAAAATGTACGCACACGGACGACCAAAAATTGGAGGAGACATCGCCTATAGCCAGATACCTATTCGTATTTAGTAAATGAAGGAATCAAAGCTAAGCATCTTAATGCCCTTGTGCTTAGATAGAAGGTCACACCAAACACGAGCGATTGTTTGTGCCATGTCCCCTCGAAATAGTAAAAACTTATGTAAAGTTCCTTCAACGACCGACAGAGCCAGAGCGTATCCCAGTTTCTGTAGCAGGAAGCGGAACAGGTGATTATAATCACCTCCTGGACAAGACGCTAGTTTCAAGCAGATTTTTACTCCAAAGCTAGTGCTTGCACCCATTTGCATTGGATTGAGTGGAGAAAATGAACGTTGACTACCTTTCCCAAGGAACACAATCTTTGCTTTGCTGGGATTCGAACCTGGCACCTCGTGATACCAAGTCCGGCAGCCTAACTACTAGGCCACAAATGTCACTCCCTCGAAAGAATCTCAATCAAAATTCTGATTACTGAAAAATTTAGATATCTGTGGATTGCAAAAGTAACATCATTCTCATTTTTTCTTCTATTTATATTTTGTTTCATTTTTTACCAGGTTTGTGTTGCAACTTTGCTGAGGGTTTAAAATGTTTTCTGTCAACCCCTTGCCCAAATCACAATTGCGTCATTTAGAGAAAAATGCAAAACAAAACATGCACTTTGGCACTGTTGGCTTTGGGAGTGACATGTGTTCAAACGTCTGTAAACGTGACGTATTTCCATCCTTTCATTTTCACTTTTCAGGAAGCATGATTTTTTTTATTCCCTAGGACTATCTCTCTGTCTTTTCACAAGATACGTATAGGCACCTTACTAAAATAACCCCTTCAAGTGATTGAAAGTTACCCCAAATGAATGTTTCTGCCCATCTGGTTGACAGCTCACTCACCTTTCTCTTCACCCATCATGCCTGGCACGGTTCCCAGTTTGTCTAGTAACTCTCTCAGTTCAAGAACATTGTCTGCCCTCACGTAATGGTACCTGAAACAAATTTTTAGCCATGAGTTGGAAGAATTAGGGAACCCTTTATTTGTCTCTAAACAGAGACATTTGGCATGGTCATGATGACATAACATGACAGGGTCATGGTGACATAACACAACATGGTTATGGTGACATAACACAACGTCGTCATGGTGACATAACATCACAGGGTCATGGTGAAATAACATCATATGGTCATGGTGACATGACATCACATGGTCAAGGTGACATGACATCACATGGTCATGGTGAAATAACATCCCATGTTTATGGTGACATAACATCCATTGTCAGGGTGACATAACATCCCATGATCATGGTGACATGATATCACATGGTCATGGTGACCTGACATCACATAATCAAGGTAACATAACATCACATCATCCTGGTGACATGACATCACATGGTCATGGTGACCTGACATCACATGGTCATGATGACATAACATCACATGGTCATGGTGACATACAATCACATGGTCACGGTGTCATAACATCACATGGTCAAGGTAAAATAACATCAGATGGTCATGGTGACATAAAATCACATAGTCATGGTGACATAAAATCACATAGTCATGTTGACATGACATCCCATGGTCATGATGACATAACATCACATGGTCATGATGACATAACATCACATGGTCATGATGACATAACATCACATGGTCATGGTGACATACAATCACATGGTCATGGTGACATAACATCACACGGTCATGGTAAAATAACATCAGATGGTCATGGTGACATAAAATCACATAGTCATGGTGACATAACATCACAAGGTCATGGTGACATAACATCCCAATGTCATGATGACATAACATCAAAGGGGCATGGTGACATAACATCACATGGTCATGGTGACATAACATCATGTTCAAAAGAAAAAGACTACATCAAACATAAAGCCTGTGTGAATGTAACAGTCTTTTCACACAGAACTTGCTGTACTTAAAACAAAAAAAGTTAAGCAAAATTTCTTCAAGGCCATTATGGCTCATAGAGCTGGAGCTTATCTTGGTTTCTGTAGTGTGAAGCAGAACAGGTGGTAACAACACCCCCCCCCCCCTGGATAGGACACCAGTCTGACGCAAATGTTTACTCCCAAGTTAGTGCTTGTACCCAATTGCACCTGGGTAGAATGGGAAAAAAACGTGTTGTGTCTTTCCCAGGGAAAACAACGTAAGACCCAACTTTGCTAGGACACGATCCCAAGTCCGGCTGCCTAACCACTCAGCCACTGATGTCACTACTTAAAACTTAAGACTTCATCAAACTTACAGATTGAGCTTAAAACAAAAAATTAAATTTACTGTCTGAGCGGATTAACAATCTTTTCACGCAAGACTTGTTGCACTTTGGGGTACTCCGGCAAATCCTTTTCGTTACTCGGTCGGTTGAAAATGAAATCGAAGACAGTCGTGAAGTAGAACATGGAGAAGAGGGTAGCGTCCAGGTAACAGGAGTTGTGATGTCCCTGGATTCCACGTTGTTTCCCACATATCTCCTTGTAATCTTTATCAGCTATGATTTCTGCTGGCGGAATGTCTCCTTCCACTACAGGCGTTGGCGCTCCTCCAAATTCTGTCAAAATGATTTAGAGAGAAAAGTGATAAAAATCAAACCTGAATTGTACTTATCCATTTCAAATTAAATCTGAATTGCCGCTATCAATTTCAAATCAAACCTGAACAAATTAAACCTGAATTGCCGTTATCAATTTCAAATCAAACCTGAATTTTTGTTATCAGTATCAAAACAAACATCCAAAAATCCCGGAGGTCCTTTCAACGTGTCAAAAAACCCGGAACTCCGGGGAAAAACAGAAAAACCCCATCCCTGTTTAGTGTGGAAAAACTACACTTGGAGATAAATGCACACAAAAAAATCAAAGAAAATAACACAAAACAAACGCTTCAGACGGGTTTCTCTTGTTGTAGCAACCCCCTTACTCTTTCGACAGTCTCTGGCAGTTACTAATATAAAGAGAATTATAAATCTAGGTTTAGATGTGTACAGTTGTGAAAACAGACATCAAAATGGCCATTTTTTTGTTTCTTTCCTCTATTCCTATGCTTGTGGGCGTGTTTACATACATACTGACTCGCAACGCCTCTTACATCACACAGCGATGGGCCGAGCGATGAGCGGTGTCGGCAGAAGGCATGTGACCTCAGTGTTGCCACATTTGGCGATTAGCCGCCAATATACAGCTATCTTCAGTCAGTTTTTACTGCCATCTTCTCAGTCAGTGTTGGGGTAATTTACGTCAAAATTTTGACTGCCATCTTCTCAGTCAGTGTTGGCTAATTTACGTCAAAATTTTGACTGCCATCTTCTCAGTCAGTGTTGGGCTAATTTACGTCAAAATTTTGACTGCCATCTTCTCAGTCAGTGTTGGGGTAATTTACGTCAAAATTTTGACTGCCATCTTCTCAGTCAGTGTTGGGGTAATTTACGTCACTGCCATCTTCTCAGTCAGTGTTGGGCTAATTTACGTCAAAATTTTGACTGCCATTTTCTCAGTCAGTGTTGGGCTAATTACGTCAAAATTTTAACTGCCATCTTCTCAGTCAGTGTTGGGCTAATTTACGTCAAAATTTTGACTGTCTTTACTCGCCTGCAAAATTTTTTGAATTTTTTTTTATACATCATATGGACATTTGCCTGCCATAAAATTGTGGATAAATAATCGTTCTACCTGAATATGCAAAGAACAGAAAATCAACCTCTTGGTCCCAAACTCGCTAGTCCAGGTGCCTCCCCCTCCCCAAGGTCACTTCAAATTAAATAGAACCCCAGATGCCTATTTACATTGTATTGTATTTTATTCTCTTTAAACTTACGGAGAATAACAAAACTCGCCACCTTGCTTTTTCTCTACAATGATGGGAGAGCACCTAGCCCTTTCACACTTGTTCAAAGGTACAAACAATGCTCTGTTTGACGGGCAATAGAAATATCTCTGCCCCATGTAAGCACCATCTGTCCCTGCCGATAATTCCTTTTCCTTCAACATTGAAACCAAACAAAACATTCAGTGATTCACAAAGTGAAAGGGCATAAAGCTGAGTGCTTGTTCTTCCGCTTCCTTAACGGGGATTCAAGCACTTTAATACTGTAAACACTTCATAAAAAGATGCACACTTAACCTTTTGTCATTTGTTTATCGATGGCGACGAGCACAAACCAGCCATGTCGAAAAACATTAATTCTACAGGAGAGGCAAAAAATTGAGTAATTCTCTTGAAAATTAGTGTTAAATCATAATATTTTGCACACATGAGACGGGTGAGATGTTTCTACCCATGCACTAATTATTTATTTACATGGCATTACTTTATTATAACTTCTTGGACATGGCCATTTTGAGACATAAGAAATTGAAGCACTCAGGCATTTGTACCTTGACCGACCCCAAACACTTGAAAACTAACTTGGCTGTTCTGTGCCGATATGCTTCACTTAACCGGTTTGATAAACGTAGTTTTGAAGCATTTCTATAAGACAATGTCTTTTGCTAGTTTTACACAGTGTAACTTTAGTTTCTGTTCAGATAAATAGCTATTTTTCTTAAAATTGGAAATTTTAGACTTGGTCGGTTTGTGCTGGACACCATCGTTATATATTCTTGGTGGCATTGGTGGTTGAGCCGTTAGGGCTGCCGGACATGGGATCATAGGGTCCCAGGGTCGAATCCTAGCAAAGTCAAGTCCGATGCTGTGCTCCCTGGGAAAGACGCTAACACCAATTTTCCCCACTCAACCCAGGTGCAAATAGGTACAAGCACTAACTTTAGAGTAAAAATCTGTGTTAGACTAGCGTCCTGGTCAGGAAGTGGTTATCATTATTATCACCTGTTCCACTTCACACTAATGAAACCGGAATAAGCTCTGGCTCTATGGGCTTAACAATCTTGAAGGAACTTTACTTTTTAAAATTTTATTTTCATATATTCTTTCTTACATTTTCCTTAGGTTTGTTGTTTAAGCTTCAATCAGATTCAGGCCGCATCCGAGTATCAATTGTTACTCAAAACAGTGAACTTTTTTTTTAAATTGTTCCTAATTCATGAAAAGTATGTGAAATTTGTTTGCTTCCAAAGTCAAAAATTTGTTGTCTTTCGTTGGGAATTTGTTGTTGTTATGATGATAGATTGCATTGAAACTTGGAAATCCTCTTTAAAAAATGTTCTTCTTTTTTCTTATATTGAAGCCACAGTCATTTAAACATCAGATCAAATCATTCTTCAAATATGACTTTCATTTTCATTGCATAAAACAACAGAAAACCGTATTATAATATAACATCGATCTGGATTTAGAAACAGCTTGTATACGTATGATGGAGAATATCCTTTCTGAAAATCTCATGCATAACATTACATAGAGTAGTGTTTAACCCTTTCATGGTCGAATACTGGTTACCTGAGCAAAAGGTGAAAGTTCATGTTGAGCCGTTTTTCCCGCTTTGTTTCCATTTATTGGCCTCGACGATCGTTTTTTGGGATCATCAGACTAAAATGCTTACAGAAGTTGTATAAATGATTGGTTAAAATGCTGACATAATTTTAGCATTTAATCATCAGTGGTTAAGGGAATCTGAGCTGGTTAACTCTTCAACTGTACTGCCAGAAGGTGTGTTGTTTTTTGTGTTGAATTCATTCCTTTTCTCCGTGTTGCTTCCAAGTTTTAGTTCTGACAAGAAAATCTTTTTGATATGATAAAGACTAGACAATGAAGATTGTAGTAATAAATTAGTTAACTGGATGTCATGATTGAAACAACGATCATTACATAGTATAGACCTAGTTGGCCTACTTTAGATCTAGTAGAAGTGTGTTGGCCAAAACAAAGAAAGACCTTTAACTGTCAAGTGAATAAACCTGAAGTAGATCAAAACGAGACTAAGCCATCCCATAATATCAAAGATGATGGCAATTCTCTTTTCAGCTATATTAAAGAGCTCTTGTAGTGTATACAATTATATAAAGAGAAGAAGGTACTGTTGAACGGATTGGGCCGGATGGAATGTTGCAGGTGGCACAATCTTTGGGCGGGTTGGGCCTGATAGTAGTTCGGCGAATTGAACACAAAAGGGTTAACATGCTCAGTTTGTTTACATTATATTCAAAATGATATCATAAATTAGAAAATCTCATACACATTAAAACTATGACAAAGCAATTTCATAAAACTTGAAAAGCATTTGTGACGTACCATTACAAGGCCAGCAATTTTTTTATTGGTGATCATTCGATCCAATGAATGACTCATATAATGGAACCTTAATGTTCACTTATCTGGAATCACCAAGTTTTAAATCATTGTTCCAATTTGGATCTGAGAAAATAATAGGAAAATTAATGTCAGGAAATATCTTTCTAATTCACAATAAATTCATTGATCAAAAAGAGAATTAAAGTGACCAAGAAACTTCCTAAAAAACATAACAAAGAACAAATCTGATGTCGATCCTGGGAAAATCTCATTATAAAAGTAAACAAAAGATTATAAACCAAACTTGTCTCAGAACATAGTTATTAGTATTCAAATGAAAAGACTGCGAAAAAATATTTTAACATGTCGGGCACGAACCCAGGACCCTTGGGTTGAGAGGCTAGCATCCCGCCGCACTAGGAGGGAGGGAGGCGAATAGAGGAATGACAGAAGCGATGGTCAGAGTAAGAGAGAAAAAAAGATTTTGATATGATTTACCCACATCCATAACTAAGCTGATCACAGGGTTTTGGTAGGATTTTTAATTTGTCCGGACTGCCCTCCTGTAAACAGCCAAGGAACGTGCACAGAGCATTGTGATCTACACACGGGCCCTCCTTTTATAGTCCGTCTCTGATGGGACTGGGGATCGATCCACCTACAAGAGGGTGAAGATTTTGGTGCAGAAAAAACTCAAGAAAATTGATCCATATCTTTAGGTTCAGAGGCAGACACCTTGCCTCTGGACTACCAAGTCCCTCTGAAGAGAAGAACCTATTATCATAACTAATCATTATCACCCTTGTGTCAAATAAGATGAAAGGAACCTATTATCATAACTAATCATTATCATTTCTTTGTGCTAAATAAGATGAAAAGAACCTATTACCCTAACTGATTATTATCATTTCTGTGCTAAATAAGATGAAAAAGAACCTATTACCCTGATTATTATCATTTCTGTGCTAAATAAGATAAAAGAACCTATCATCATAACTAATCATTATCACTCCTAACTAAATAAAAAAAAAAACTATTTTCATAACTAATCATTATCATTTCTGTGCTAAATAAGATGAAAAGAACCTATTACCCTAACTGATTATTATCATTTCTGTGCTAAATAAGATGAAAAGAACCTATTACCCTAACTGATTATTATATTTCATAAATAAGATGAAGAACCTATTACCTAACTGATTATCATTTCTGTGCTAAATAAGATGAAAAGAACCTATTACCCTAACTGATTATTATCTAAATAAGATGAAAAGAACCTATTCTAACTGATTATTAATAAGATGAAAAGAACCTATTACCCTAACTGATCATTATGATTTCTGTGCTAAATAAGATGAAAAAGAACCTATTACCTAACTGATTATTATCATTTCTGTGCTAAATAAGATGAAAAGAACCTATTACCCTAACTGATTATTATTTCATTTAAATAAGATGAAAAGAACCTATTACCTAACTGGATTATTATCATTTCTGTGCTAAATAAGATGAAAAGAACCTATTACCCTAACTGATTATTATCATTTCTGTGCTAAACAAGATGAAAAGAAACTGTACCCCTAACTGATTATTATCATTTCTGTGCAAATAAGATGAAAAGAACCTATTACCCTAACTGATTATTATCACTTCTGTGCTAAATAAGATGAAAAGAACCTATTACCCTAACTGATTATTATCACTTCTGTGCTAAATGAGATGAAAAAGAACCTATTGTCATAACTGATCCTGATTATTATCACTTCTGTGCTAAATGAGATGAAAAGAACCTATTGTCATAACTGATCATTATCATGCTAAATAAATTACCCTAACTGATTATTATCACTCCTGTGCTAAATAAGATGAAAAGAACCTATTATCATAACTGATCATTATCACCCCTGTGTCAAATGAAATTAAAAGAACTTATTATCATAACTGATCATTATCACTCCTGGTGTCAAATAAGATGACAACAATCTATTATCATAACTGATTATTATCACTCCCGTGTCAAACAAGATGAAAAGAACTTATTATCATAACTAATGATTATCACTCCTGTGCTAAATAAGATAAAGGGAACCTTTATCTTAACTGATCATTATCACCCTGTGTCAATTATAAGACAACTCTTATCATAACTGATCATTATGCCCCGTGTATATTAAGATGAAAACGACCTCTTAGTATAACTGATCATTATCACCCTTGTGTCAAATAAGATAAAAAGAACCTATTATCATTATCACCCTTGTGTCAAATAAGATAAAAAGAACCTATTATCATAACTAATCATTATCACTCCTGTGCTAAATAAGATAAAAAAAACTATTATAACTAATCATTATCACTCCTGTGCTAAATAACATAAAAAAAACTATTATAACTAATCATTATCACTCCTGTGCTAAATAACATAAAAAACTATTATCATAACTAATCATTATCACCCTTGTGTCAAATAAGATGAAAAGAACCT
Organism: Doris montereyensis; assembly: GCA_037039925.1. Classification (NCBI taxonomy): domain Eukaryota; kingdom Metazoa; phylum Mollusca; class Gastropoda; order Nudibranchia; family Dorididae; genus Doris; species Doris montereyensis. The sequence continues at coordinate 75,558 of JAXRKP010000116.1, forward strand.
ATTATCATAACTGATCATTATCACCCCTGTGTCAAATAAGATGAAAAGAATCTAAAACCATAACTCACTATTATCACCCCTGTGTCAAATCAGATGAAAAGAATCATAACTAATCATTATCCCCTCTGTGTCAAAGAAGATGAAAAGAACATATCATCATAACTAATCATTATCACCCCTGTGTAAAATAAGATGAAAAGAACCTAGAGTCATAACTCATCATTATCACCCGTGTCAAATAAGATAAAAAAGAACCTATTATCATAACTAATCATTATCATCCCTATGTCAAATCAGATGAAAAGAACCTAAAATCATAACTAATCATTATCACCCCTGTGTCAAATAAGATGAAAAGAACCTATTATCATAACTAATCATTATCACCCCTGTGTCAAATAAGATGAAAAGAACCTATTATCATAACTAATTATTATCACCCCTGTGTCAAATCAGATGAAAAGAACCTATTCTCATAACTACTCATTACACTTCTGTGTCAAATAAAATGAAAAGAACCTATTATCATTACTAATCATTATCACCCCTGTGCGGAAAAGCAAAACATGACAGCAACGCATGATGTACTTGTGGAAGCACACATAGAATTTAACTTTAAACATAAAACCATAAGCCGACAATACCTCCGTGCGCCTCCTTGGCCGATCTGTGCTTTTCTCGCTCATGGAAATGAGGAAAGGAATTACTTTGACTTTTTGGAAGACAATTTGATTTCTGAAAGAGAACAACAACAAAAAAGAAACATAATTAAAGAAAACCCAAAAACATATTAAAAAGAATGCAGCAAAAACACAATTTAGTCCAAGAGCATTATAACACATGTCATGAACTAAATGCTTATTAACTATACTATAGCCTGTTTTCATTTTGCAGGCTCACATTAAAAGTAAAATATAAAGATTTGTTATGAATATAATGATGATGATAATAATATTAATAATAATAATAATAATAATAATAATAATAATAATAATAATAATAATAATAATAATACAGTAGTGACCGCCTAAATGTCCACCGCCTTAATGCATGTTTCACCTAAATGCCCATAATCTCGGTGAAACTGATTTTTCTGTATAAATTGCCCCTACAAATGCCCATTTCAAGACCAAGATTTTCGCCTAAATGCCCAGTGTCAACGGCAACTGCAGCTATCATATTCTCCACATTTTCTTGAAATACGTCTGTAATTGATTTAAAAAATAATTTTTGTATCATACATCGCTAATATGGGTTATGCCTGTCAATAATGTGCCATGCATTGGAACCACCCTTCATTACCTATCCATTGCAATGTCATAAAAGATGACCAGTCTTCTCTTCATAACATCACCAACTGTACATCACAGCCATTGGATCACGTGGTTTGTCACTGGGCAATCAGAATTGAAGTCTCTCTTGATGCCGTAAGTTGCATGCAATCACCTGACGTTTTTAATAGACCGGCATGCATAGCGATCAAGGGACATGGTGTGGTGTGAACAGTTTTATTACTCCCCTATTTCACATTGGCTGTATCCATTGTGCCTTCGGGTCTTCATGTTGTGCTCAACACCTCAGTGCTAAAGGTATTCCAGGTGTCCCTATTTCTCACATTAAATCTTTCGTAAATGTTCAATTTCTGCACCATACTCAATTAACTCCCTTCGTGATCACCCCCCCCCAACCCCACATTGTTGCCCCTGACCTATTTTCACCTAAAAGCCTGTTTTCTCTGCTTCCCAAGCACCGGCATTTAGGTGGCTACTACTGTAATAATAATAATAATAATAATAATAATAATAATAATAATAATAATAATAAAAATCATTTAAATAGATTGCTATGAATATACTCTAAAACGTCCTCATGAAAGTTTTTGTCAGATCTAGTAGCATTGTACCATCTCACATCAACAACACGATAAATCCCAATTCAAGATTTAAAATTTGCATTCATAGAAAAATCTGCCTCTTTTACGCGCTCTTTCCCAATTTAAGATTTAAAATCAGCATTTACAGCAAAAATTGTTCTTTTACACACTGAATCCTGATTTAAAACTGGTACTCATAACAATACCTGCCTCGTTTCCAAGATGTATCCCAATTCAAGATTTAAAACCGGCATTCGTTAACAAAATTGGCCTCTGTTACACAATGTATTATAATTAAAACTCTGCACCCATGGTCTGTCTCTTTTACATACCAATGAGAGCAATACAATACGTCCACTAAGCCTACAAACTTATTTATTTTTTGGTGCTTTTCTTTGCCAAAGATCAAATCCCAAATATACATCTACCATAGCTTAACAAAAATAAAATCCCAAGGAACTTTCACCATTTCAATATTTTGTCCCTTAGGTTATCCATCTGCCATGGCTTGAAAAAGGTCGAACCGTTCCCAAGGAACTTTCACCTGTTCAATACAAATCAAACCTCACGGGATCTTCGTAAAGAGTATGTTTTATGGATATCAATAATATCATCCATTTTCAGTGCTCAGAAAAACATAAAAATGAAAAATGAAAAAAAAAACATGACATAAAAAGACCTGATGAATTTTCTTTGTCTGCTTTGTTTCACCTACTTTCTAAATCATCTCCAATCACAGCATAAAGATCTCCCTCTAACATTTCACCGCCTACAATCCCACATTTTTCAGGACACCAAATTTTTTCTATATAAATTCACCCCCTAATATCCCACTTTAGTCCTGCTTACATTCCACTTTTGGGGCATACTTGATTATTGTTTAATCATTGAAGCCTTGTCACTCAATATTTTCACAAAACGCGATGAAAACAATTTCCTTCAGTGAATTTTTTTAGGGAGATAATTAAATGTGTCATATATATATAGTTTTTTTGGAAATAAAAGGAAGTTGGCACCCTCGTCTATAACCTGGTTAATTGTTTAGTAACGTTCTATTGTTCAGTACAAACATGTTGACAAGTCGACTCACTGTAGACGACAGGCAGACAGTGATTGAATAACAGTTCAAAGCTGGCCACTCTATTCATGCACGATCGTCCTACTCAGGCCAGAAGTAGGTAGCCCTTCCATCCTCAAGCATATCTTCCTAATTTTAATGGTTGACAAAGTGACTGACAACAGGTTCGACCCATTGTTGGTCACCTTTCCATCCTTCATGCCCAAACACAGCTCCGTAATTTAATTGGTCTACAGGGTGACTGTGAAGTATGCAAATTAGATCCCTATGTCTCACATCCCAGTCGGCTAACAGCCCACTTTTTCAGTTTCCCCTGGGATGGGATGTTAAGCGAATACCACTGTCATTGCTTCTAACAGAGATAATTCACAGATCAAAGCAGACACAAAACATTTGGTTTCCTTTGTATTCATTGAACAACTCATACTCACAGCCGGATGTACTGACACGTTTTCTGATCTCTTGCCACCACCTTGCGACATAGTATGTTCTCTCCCTCTATTATATCAAATTCATATGGTTTGATATAGTCGCCTTTAAGCATTTGTGGAAAATGGCCTTCTGCAACTGCAAGAAAAAAAAGCAATACGCATACATTAACGCAATGTCATGAAGGGTGAAAAGGAAAACGTCCTTGGTTTGTTTGTTTGTTACAATCAAGAGATCAAACAGTAGAACTCATTTACAATGGGGATTGACTGGACCAGTAGAAAAAATCCTGATCTATCTGAGATCCATTGTAGACATGTAAAAGCGACACAACTTCTAATGCACTTGTTAGTTGCTTCCCTTGGATGGAGAGAGGAAAGGGGGGGGGGGGGGATTGGGCCATTTTCGTTACTTGTTCTATGAAAAATGGACTAGAAGAAATGACCTGATTTATATCATCATCAATACCTCTTACCCCCGACAGGACATAGGCCCTGTACAAAGCGAATTCCATCTTCCTCTGTCTTGGGCTATCCTGCCAACAGACGAAAGTGAGCCTAAAACTTAATCTTTCTGAAGGAAAATTTCTTTCTTAAATCATATTATGTAAATTATGTAAGCATTTGAAATGGATTAAAAACTTTAAAAGTGATAAACAAGCGCTTCTTTCTTAAAACATACTCTGTGACTTATGTAAGTACCTGAAATGGATTAAAACTTTTAAAAGTGACATGCAAGCGTTTCCAACTTACGATAAGGACCATCATATTCTTCCTCCCTCATGAGTCCCATCAGGGGTATAAGTGATGCGTAATTCAGACGTGTGTAGAAAAGACGTTTATCTTTGTACTTGCCAGTGCCTGTACCCACTGGCTCATCCTGTAGCATAACAAAAATCATTATTATCACATTGTAGGTAAGGAAAAAAACCAATTATCATTATCGCATGGCAATGGGGGAAACACAATTATAATTATCACATGGTAATGGGAAAAAATCCAATTATCATTATTGCATGGTACTGTGGTTAAAAACACAATTTTTATTATCGCATTGTAGTGGAAAAAAACACAATTATTAAAAATCGCATAGTAGCGGAAAAAAACACAATTACTATTACCGCATTGTAGTGGGAAAAAAACAATCATTATTATCGCACGGTAGTAGGGAAAAATACAATCATTATTATCGCATAGTAGTGGGGAAAAAAACGCAATTATTATTACCGCATAGTAGGGGGAAAAAACGGGAAAAAAAATTATTATTATCGCATAGTAGTGGGAAAACACACAATTGTTATTATCGCATAGTAGTGGGAAAACACACAATTATTATTATCGCATAGTAGTGGGAAAACACACAATTGTTATTATCGCATAGTAGTGGGAAAAACACACAATTGTTATTATCGCATAGTAGTGGGAAAACACACAATTTTTATTATCGCATAGTAGTGGGAAAACACACAATTGTTATTATCGCATAGTAGTGGGAAAACACACAATTGTTATTATCGCATAGTAGTGGGAAAACACACAATTGTTATTATCGCATAGTAGTGGGAAAATACACAATTGTTATTATCGCATAGTAGTGGGGAAAAAACACAATTGTTATTATTGCATAGTAGTGGAAAAACACAATTGGCGATGGAAAAAAACAAAATTATTATTATCGCATAGTAGTAGGGAAAAAAACACAATTATTATTATCGCATAGTAGTGGGGGAAAAACACAATTGTTATTATCGTATAGCAGTGGGGAAAAAAACACAATCATTATTATCGCATAGTAGTAGGAAAATTATTATTTTTCACATAGCAGTGGGAAAAAACACAATTACTATTGCATAGTAGTGGGAAAAAACACAATCATTATTATCGCATAGTATTAGGGAAAAAAACATAATTATTATTTTCGCATAGCCGTGGGGGTATACACAATTATTACCGTATAGCAGTGGGAAAAAACACAATTATTATTATCACACAGCAGTGGAAAAAAACACAATCATCATTGCATTGTAGTGGGAAAAATACAATCATCACCGCATTTTATTATAAGTATATAATTAAAGCATATAGTATATATATTGTTACTGCAGTGGAAAACAACACAATCATTATCATCACATTGAAGTGGAAAAAAACACAATCATCATTGCATTGTAGCGGGACAATCATCATCGCATTGTAGTGGAGAAAAAAGGACAATCATCATCACATTGTAGTGGGAAAAAAGGACAATCATCATCACATTGTAGTGGGGAAAAAGCACAATCATCATCACATTGTAGTGGGGAAAAAAGGACAATCATCATCACATTGTAGTGGGGAAAAAGGACAATCATCATCACATTGTAGTGGGGAAAAAGCACAATTATTATCATCACATTATAGTTGGAAAAAAACACAATTATTATTATCGCACTACAGTTGGAAAAAAACACAATTATTATTATCGCATTGTAGTTGGAAAAAAACACAATTATTATTATCGCATTTTAGTTGGAAAAAAACACAATTATTATTATCGCATTGCAGTTGGACATTTTTTTATTATTATCGCATTGTAGTTGGAAAAAAACACAATTATTATTATCGCATTATAGCTGGAAAAAAACACAATTATTATTATTATCGCATTGTAGTTGAAAAAAAACACAATTATTATTATTATCGCATTATAGTTGGATAAAACACAATTATTATCGCATTGTAGTGGAAAGAAAACACAATTATGATTGCATTGTAGTGAGAAAGAAGACAATTATTATCGCAATTATAGTGAGAAAAAATACAATTATTATCGCATTGTAGTGGGAAAAAAACACAATTATTATTGTATTGTAGTGAGACAATTATTATCGCATTGTCGTGGAAAAAACCCAATTATTATCGCATTGTTGTGAGAAAGAAGACAATTATTATCGCAATGCCGTGAGAAAAAAATACAATTATTATCGCATTGTAGTGGGAAAGAACACAATTATTATCGCATAGTAGTGGGAAAAAAAGCACAACCATCATCGCATTGTAGTCGGGAATAAAACACAATCATCATCGCATTGTAGTGAGGATAAAAACACAATCATCATTGCATTGTAGTGGGAATAAAACACAATAATCATCGCATTGTAGTGGGGAATAAAACACAATCATCATTGCATTGTAGTGGGGAATAAAACACAATCATCATTGCATTGTAGTGGCGAATAAAACACAATCATCATCGCATTGTAGTGGGAAAAAACATAATCATCATTGCATTGTAGTGGGAGGAAAAGCACAATTATCATGGCATTGTAGTGGGGAAAAGCACAATCATCATGGCATTGTAGTCGGGAAAAAGCAGTTATTATTATCGCATTGTTGTGAGAAAGAAGACAATTATTATCGCATTGTAGTGAGAAAAAACAGAAATATAAATATTTTAAAAAATATCCGATCTACCTAGTTTCAACCTCAAAATTTAGTAGGTTCCCTCATGTTTTCATAATTTCAGATGAAAATTAGTAACAACTTAGACATTGAAGAATCTGGATCTGAATATCAATCTAAGTTACCATTTATCAGTAGAACTCAACCCTAGTTAAAAGGCTGCACAAAAATGGTCTATCACTTCCCTCTCTTGTCAAAATTTAATTGTTACATTATATTTATTACTATTACAGGCGTTATAATACCATGTTAGATTCTTTCCGTCCCAGTACACCAGCGCAAACTTGTGTCTTCATTAATTGATAATTGCTTCGCAGAATACGGGACGGGATGGGAGTGGTAGCTAAGAAATCTTGAACTCTATTCGAACTTGTGCTAATAGTTTTATTTTCTCTCCCCCTTGTTTAAATGCGTTTTAGTATTGTATCGTTATGCGAAGAAGACAGTGAGCAATGAGCATAGTGGGCACGTAGAATGACCATCGCTGCACTAAGCTTCTAAACCTCGCGTATGGAACCAGTTGTTTTATAGCTAAAAAACCCAGAAAAGATTCAGTTTTTTTCCTCCAGAACTCGTACTCTCAAAAATTCGTAATTTGTCTCGTGGTTTCGTAGTCCTGTAATCAGCATCAATTTTCGTAACAGTTACGGGAAATTTGTAAAACTAGGCAGGTCTGATAGATGTGTTAAAACTGCAGTGGGGCAAAATCTTATTTATTCTTGTGCAAGCGCAAATTTTTCCGGTTTGACAAAAGCAACATGAACATAACTTCAGTATAATGCGTATATTACTAAGCATCTTTCCTACACCCCTTCTTCAACTTGGTGCATTAACAGCAGGGGATAAAAGTAAGCACTTCCGTAAACCACGAGTGAACCTTCTTAATACCTTCCTTCACATCATTTTTTGTCTTAAGGGCTTGAAAAATACTTAAATAGCTTGATCACTGATTATAGGACCTATTAAATGTATCATTACAAAACCAGTGATTCACGCAAATATATAAATTGCTTACAAAAAAATATTCCTCAATACTGCTTAAATCCTTTTACATCCCCATAGAAATACAATGTTCGGAGCTTTATTAAATCCAGTTTAAAAAATCTTACTGCTTTCTGCCATACATATATGTATTTCTTGAACCCCGCCCCAAAGAAAATCACTTGCTTTTCAACTTACAAATTCAACACCAACAGTAATGTTGTCGTTAGAATCATCCGGTAGTACACCACACCATCGAACAGTGCCTTTCTTTGGCCCGTTGTCGCTAATCCCACCACTCGCTCTCCCAACTTGAGTAAGTTGTTGTATTCTTCTGGTTTGTACAGTCCCTCACCACCAACATCTGCACGCAGACGTGACTTTTTAGACCAACCATCACGTCTGATCTGAATTTTATTGAGTGTTGTAAAAATGGCACAATTTGTTGCTGTCTTAAAATAGGTGATGTCTCTGTAGACTCCATCAGAAGTTCCCTTGGCCTCCTATAATAGGAAGAGTTAAAAACAGATACAATATATTTGTGTGTATACTATACGTTAAAAAAATCATAAGACAATACACATAGAGCTAAAATCAAAGACCAAGTCACCAAATGGAAATGTCACAAATTTTCAACAATTTAAAAAAAATTTTAAGACACCTACAGTAATCGCTGTGGCGTTGGTGACCGATTGGCTAGGTGTAGGCTGCCAAACTTAGATTCATGAGGTCCTGGGTTCTAATCCTGACAAAGCTAGGTCTGACGTGTTATTTGGGAAAGACACTTAGAAAGCATTTCCCCCACTCAACCAGTCAGGCTAAAGTCCTGTCCTGGAAGTGATTGTCATCACCTGTTCCACTTCAAGTTTATAGAAACCAGCATAAGCTTCGGCTCTATGGGTCATAATGGCCTTGAAGGAACACCAGGAATAGACGGTGCGACAATCTTTAAGTTGGCCTGCTGTAATATGTCAGGAAAGTTGGTTAATTATATATGGTCAGAAGGCAGATTTATAATACATTCTTAAATGTTACTCAACAATTTCTGTACTCAGCTTATAGATTTAGATCTATGATCATGTAATTATTTAATATATAATAAAATTAGAGATCTATTCCTTGCTTACATTCTTTCAATCTTTTAACTAAATCAAAAAATCACAATGGATAAAATTGAAGACTTTATAATAAAATGTCTAAATAATGACCTTCATACACTTTAATATTTCGTAGCAATGCTACTAAAATTTTCTCAAAATTGATTTTAAGAAATGCACATCATCTTTGCAAAATTTGAGTCAACTTTGAAAAGTTATGATCAATTGAAATCAATATATATATATGTACTGGTACATTTCACAACATATGAATAGTTTAAAAAGTCAAAATATTGGCCCTAAAAATAGTAAATTTTCATCAAATCACCGTCTTCTTCACACTTGGCAACACAACTGTATTTTTTAAATTTCAGAATCTATCTGTTAACTCGGCTATAACATCAGCACAGCTAGTCAGTTACGTTTGATGAGTCTGTTGAAATTTCTATTTAAATTAATAAAAATTCTTTGTCAATAAAAAGCTCCCATCTCAATAAAACTAAATATATATATATATATATATACATATATATATATATATATATATATATATATATATATATATATATATATATATAGGCCTTTGTTCTGTTCCATACAATAACTATATTTAACAAGAATCTGTTGTGATCGTATAAAAGTTGTGTCATGGTCACAGTGGGTGGTTGTTTTGCTGTTAAATTTAGCTAAGCTGATGTGACAGTGGCCATGTTGATGTTATAAAAGGCAAATTTGAGACATCAACCAATCAAAATGCAAGTTTTTATACAAATGGGTCATATATTATTACAAGATGGACTACTTTTTTATTCGGTTGCTTTATTTACATGCCCTCTAATTCTGGTACTTAGGTAGTCATACTGACGTTAGACAACTCTAGATCTATTTGAAACTTTGATAGGATGAAACGTGCGGTCAGGAAATGCAATCAATACATCTTGAATATCTGGATTATATATAGATCTATATAAATATCTATCGCTATCATGAAACATGATAAAAAAGTTTGTCACAATAGCATCTAAAGACTGCTGTTGTTGCCTGTTTAAAGAAAATAATAGCATAGCTAGAACTAGATCTATCTTGAGTCTAGAGCAGTGGTTCTCAACCTCGTTTGACCGAACCACAGGGGTTCGGTGAGTCAGTCTTAGTGAGTTTGGCACAGGATGAGACACACACAGTGCGCGCGTGTCTATTATTTTTCCAATTACAAAGGTTCAGGGAATGTATAAATCTGCAGGGTTCAGTACCTCCAACAAGGTTAAGAATCATTGATCTAGAGCCAGTAGGGGCTTACTAGTTTTATAATATTACTCACCTTTAACTCTATGCCAAAGATAATTCCTTTAGCCTCTACTACTTCGGCCTTGAATCTCACCACCCCTTGCACTTGTTCATCCTTTATCTTCACATACACAGGATCATTTTCCTTGAGTTTCTTTCCAATAGTTAACCATTCCTTATCTTCGAACACCTCCAGACGTTCTTTCAGTGATGGAATCGATGCGATGTACTGTATCTCCCAGCTTATTTTCTCTATTTCACATCGTTTACAGGTCACTTGAACTTGAACGTCACTATATTCTACCTTTTCTAACAATATCAAATTTTCAGGCTGCGCTCTCGACGGCTTTATTTTCCTTAAAAGTCTTAACAGAGTACCACCTGGTAAAACTTCTTGTTCTTTCTTATTCAAATAGAGCTGTGAAAACTCATCTTTTCTTTTGCCAAACTTCTCTTCCAATAAAATGTAAAGCGAGTCAAGAGAGTCCAGGGACATAGTAGGAATACGATTGGTAAGAATAGTAAAACGAGTGATTTCTTGGACTTGTTTATACAATCATCTTCCTTTTATCTGGTATTATTCCTCGTTCGCTTACACACAGTTTGGAATAACATTGGAATCAAGTCATCTCTCAATTTCTTCACTTTGCCTTTTCAAACCCCATATCAACATGTGATGAAAACCCATCTTCCTATTTTTAGCACATATGTACGGAAGTTGAATGTATCGTGTATCAAGGACTTTATAGATCTAGATCCTAGGAACCTCAGTATAGGTAGTTCCAGTCTAGATCTCATCCACAGACTACAAGTGTGTAGTTCTAGATCCAGGCCCAGTGAACTGTGTGTAACGGAGTTCTATAACTGCCAGCTACTTCCTACACGTCACTACATCACCTAAGGCCCTCGCAGTAGGTAGCAGGCACCCCGCGACACTGGACTTACCCACTTTGCGACAAATTCTGCTATGAAATAGTACTGTATCTAGATCTACCTAAGATCTAGGTCTAGAGAATATGCATGTGGATCTACGTCGATACTGAAAAGAAACCAAACTGCAACAAAATATCAAACGTTTTTTATCGGGGTTGAAGCGAGACATGCCTTTACTTTTGACGCTGACATAAGAAACTGAAACACACATCGCATCTCATACACACAGGCACACTCGCTGTCGAACCTAGGTACACACTTTCCTCAAGTCAAGCCTGTCAACTCGGAAGTCAAAGATCCCACTCACGGCACACGTCCGGTCATTAAATCAAATCGGTAAAGCATATCACTGGGCCAAGTTAGAATGGTGTTCATGCATTCTGCTGTATAGTAACTCCAATCTTCTCGAAGACAAACTCTGAGGGAATTTCGTTTGTCTTTAGTTTCAAGCATGCCTTCTCAAACGGAGAGCGAATATCAGAATTCGAGTCAAGCAACGCATGGCATGGAATTTACCAGGTAATTTTTGGTGTATCCAAGTGTTGCATCTAGATCTAGATTCTAGATCTGGAATAAATCTAAATCTAGGCCTACTGTGAACTTTGTGTGTGAATGTTGAGTCTAGAATAGATCTAGTAGCTGTGTATCGGATCCATACCACCAGACCCAGAGCTAGGCTATACATGAAATTGAAAAAGTGCAAAAATACTGCCCGCCTTGTAACTAGATTCTAGATCTAGATCTAGATTTTAGCTCTGGACTTACATCTAATAGTCTAGATCAAGAATTAATAATTATTTACATAGGAAATCAAAACCATCATGTATCAATTGCGATGGATACCTTAGAAGAACATAGATCTAGAGATAAATATAATTTATAATTGTTTTTAAAGATAAATGGCCAACTGACCATCCATATGATCAGCTTAAACTACAAGGACCAGATCAGGATGTCAAACATACAATACATGGTTCCATCTTCAAACATATTGTCACCTGTATTCATTTTAAGCTAGTAGTAAGTACAGTAAAGGCTGTGGAATGGTTGGCGAAAGAAATAAAATTCAGTAGTTGTACTGAAGATATTAAAAACAGAAGTAAACACATTACTTTAAAACCAAATTGGACTGATATTTTTGGATTAAATTAAAAATATATGTGCTGACATTTATTTTCAAGAATTGAGTTGGTCAGTTTTTATTATGAAGAAGAAGACAAGGAAAATTCAGTTTAACGGAGTGACTAACCGGTGAGCTATTATCACCTGTTTGTTTTTATTATGAAAAGAAGACAAGTGTTTACAAATCGAGCCACCTGTTGTAAAATAACGGAGTGACTATTTTCACCGTACGGTGAAAATATCATACCAGGCTATTATCACCGTAACGGTGATAATAGTTTTTGGAGGCTATTTTCACCGTATGTATCAGCCAATCAGAAGCCGGGAAAGAAACTGTGACTGGAGGGACTTCATTGTATCTTTTGAAATATTGGCCAAAAGTGCATTGCAATAGTCAAGATTTGACAAGACAAGAGAATTCACTAGGAGGATGGATACTTCTTTAGACAATAAGTGTCGTATTTTATAAAGTCTATTCAAAATCATATACATTTTTCTGATGATGTTATTTACTTGACTTCTAAAGGAAAGATCTGAATCAATGAACACCCTAAGTCTTTTACAATGTCGTTAAAAGGAATTTTACTATTGCCAAAGTTGATTGGCTTACAATACAATACATACATACACACATATATATCACACGCACACACATACACCTCTTCGTTTGCACTTGACAACTGTTAATCCCTCTCTAATCCTCTCATGCTTCTGTTTCCTTTTCATTCTTCCACTTTAATTCGTATAAAATATAAGAAGTAAATAATAACAGCATTTTAAAAGTAAAACACATAGAAAGGCAAAATATCACCAACATGTAAAATTTAGGTATTATAAGTTATCTAAGGGTCTGAAACATTTAGGCAATATAATGTAATAAGTGACAGTTCGGGTGAAAACACCCTACCAAACTTCACCTCACCGTACGGTGAAAATAGCCTACCCAACTATTATCACTGTACAGTGAAAACCGTACAGTGAAAATAGCATCGTCCTTAAAATAATGCTGATTGAACTTTGGACTTTTCAAGGTAAATATAATTTATAATTGTTTTTAAAGATAAATGGCCAACTGTTTAATCCATAAGATCAGCTTAAACTACAAGAACCAGATCAGGATGTTTAAAGGCAATCTTCTTGAAGTAACTTTCTGATAGTACAGACACTGCTTCTTTAATCTATTCCCTAGGAAGGACTTCCATTCGGGGTACCACCCAAGGGACATAAAAAAAGAGGTTTTTTTTGAAGGGGTGAGATAAAAAGTTGGGGCATGGTTTTTTGTGGGGGTTAAATAAATAAAATAAAGAGTTAGTGCGAGGAGCTATTATTGTGTCTAAGACATGATTCCTGTCCATTAAAATGTACTAGAATAATATGTAAAGATGGATTGATAAGTATTATCTTTACTTTGTGTTGAATTAAAGTCACCAGCGGGAAATATCAGTACCCCGCTTTTTGGAATTTCTCCCCTGGTCTAAACATATTATTAAGATATTAATACAGTCGAAATTAATATATTCAGAGCTAGATCTATATACAGTTGAAAATACAGGGTTCCCTCTGTATTTACCTATGTGAATCAATCACTGAATGTATTTGAACTGAAATGGGTCAGATCTAATTCAATACACTTTAGATGAAAGGACAAGTACCGGCCAAACAAAATGTTAGGACGCTGATGATATTGACTATATGTCGTTAAAGGTGAAGCGAGATAGATATATATATGTCTAATTTTTATAAAACTGCATAGATGTTTTATGATAACAAATTTACTTTTCAGTACACACCATTAAGTTTTGCTCGTGGCGAAATTCAGAAAAAAGTAAACATAACTCAAACCATGTTAGGAGTCCAATTTCCATCAAAATAGAACTTTTTTAGACACAAGGATTCATCTAGATCTAGACAGTCGAGTAAATACTTGGGGGCAGCGCCCAGCCATTGAGGTACTGTACTTTCATCTTTGTTACACTATTATACTATTTTGTCAAATATGTGAATATATATTTAAAATTTTAATCTTTTAACACGTGTCTGACAATCTTGACAAAAAACTCAATGGGCAAAATTAAAACCTTACCATGATGGAAAAAAGTGGGATGAGATTAAATACAACCAATTTTCCTCTGGAATGAAATAAAGTAATTGAATTGAATTGAACACTAAAAACAAAAACTTTTTAGTTTTCTATAAAACTTTAATCAAATTATTGTAAATGACTGAAATTACTCTTTTCTTAACTTGCGTACTGTGATTGCGTACACATCAGCTTTCCTCCTGCCCTCCACTCATCTGTTATCATGTCAAAATATGATTGTTTTTTCAGCGTCTCAAAAATGAAGCATCGATTGCCAATCACGGAGAGGATGTGTCTACTTCCTGTGCCAGACACCCTGACAACAAAGAGGAGAAACAGATATCGAGATGTTAGCCCTTGTAAGATTGTCATAAATTATAGTTATAATATGTTCTTAGATTCTTCAAGTATTCTACTGAAAAGTTATGAAAACAAACAGGGTGTTTTCTTTTACTCTGAATATTGAATTAGCTGGAAAACAGATGTGCATAGAAATTATGCAATTTTTTTTGCAAGGAACAATTAGAGTAACCCGGAAAAAATACCCAAATAGGTTTTTATGAGATCGAAACATGTCATTGCGTCTAAGTGACATCTGGTATTTATTGGTTTGTATTTTGACAAAACTTTTCCAACTTTTGTCACTAATTTTACGTCATTTACTTGAAGCCATCATTGTTACATCTCCACGTGAGAGCTTCAGTTCCTATGCACCAATTGTGGAGCTCCAGCAAAGTATCATTTGAAAGATTTTATTGTCAAAGTAGTTGAGAGCCTTCGTTTTAAATGGAGAGTTATGTTGATAAAGTTTTTAAGGTTTCATAATCATAAATGACGGCAACAAAAGTTATCTTTATCCTACAGACAACCACAGCAGGATTTCATTGCAAGGAGAGAATGACTACATTAATGCTAGTCTTGTCGAGTGCCAGAGGTAGACCGCAGATACATTCTTACTCAGGTGACTATGAGATTCTTCAATATGTTTTGTTTCAATCAATCAACATCAGGAAAATACAAGGAAATGTTCATAAGATTCTTTCTTTCTTTGTCAGCTCCCATTCTACCTTCGGTGTATGGGTTTTAGATACCAAAATGATGTCTCTCCAGGCTGCCCTGTCTGACATTTTCTGTTTCCTTCCGTGAAAGTTACATTTCTTTACGTTAATGCCTCTAAATCCACTCTGGTGTTCTTCAATCTGATCTTCTCTGTGTGTCCATCTAGGTCGGAAATATATCGGATTTTCATACTCAGGTCTGAAATGGTCAGAAATTGATGTCTTGGGTAGGAAAACGAGTAGGAAGCAGGCTCAGGTAGTAAAAACAGGGTTTCCATGCATCAGGAAATCCTTGAAAACGAAAAAATGTTTCCCGGTCGAGAAAATACCAGGGAAATGATGTATTGAGGACGAACATGAGGTAAAATCCATTTCCGGTCATGCATGCTTTGTTGTTTGGCGATTTAGTATCGGATTCGACACAAAGCTTTCAATACTTTCTTTAGTTTTACCGCCTATACAATACCATGAACTGCTTATCTATGGCCCAGCCTCCTTTTTCAATTTAACTTTTTACTCTGGAGAGGTTAAAACGCCGTGTGTGTTAAAAAGCCGATCGCGCACGTTGTTGTATGGTTCGTGTCAAAGGAAGAGAGACAGAGGGCAATGTGCATATTTTAATTCCGCACGTGTGTGTGTAAGGAAGGCTAGACAGAATATTTGTGTGTGTTTTATGCGACCAATCATGCATGTGTGTATTAGTATTAGAGAGAGAGTATATATGGAGAGTCAGAAGTTTACGGATGACCGAAAGGCAAATGCAAGTGTTTAGTAAGAATAGGAGGTTGGATGATCGAAGGGATATCATGCACGTACAGCCTGATAGCAGAATAGAGGTGGGGAAGGGGGAGGCGTGAAGAAAGTCGATGTGAAAACATATGATGGCAAAAGAAGAGGCGACTGAGTCTGACATACAGTATCGGAAGAAGAGAAATACGAATGTCTTCCACTACAGTGTAGACATGGATAGGAAAGGGTAGAACCTGGAAGAAGGCAATCATGTACTATAGTGTACAGTAATACTAGATTCAGATCTAGATCTAGATTCCGGTTTTATTGAAGAAGAAAGAAAGGGGGTGGGGTGGTTGCCATAATGGAGATTTTTACTAGGGGAGGAGGTGGGTAGATGTTTAACGTTGCAGTCAATTAAAAACTAAATCTAGTTTTAAGTTTTTAATCCTGAGAAAGAAAGGGAGACTGTGGTGGGGGGGGGGGGTGGTGGTTAAAGTAGAACAGAGGATGATTTATAATTGCCAGAGTTCAATCAAGTTATAGAAAAACCTTTCAAACCTCATTTTCTCCTCGGTAGACTGAGTAAGTATATGTGCATGTGTCTAGGCTATGGATATTGTCACTCTTGTGTTTGATTTATTTTTGAAAGGAGATTTTAAAAAATCATTTTTGCACTGTTTGCATGTTTTGTGAAATGAAAGGAGATCTATCACTACTAGATCTATCAGCTATCAGAAAAATGCTGAAATTAATTGAAATATTTTTAATCAAAGTGAAACATTAAAGAAATGTGTGATCATTTTCATTTCATTGAGATGCACTAGAAAGTCATTCACTTATGATTTGAATTAACAATTTATAATAATGCATTGAAATTGGAAATATTTCTCCGTTTCTAGCGTCGGGGAGTATTTCATTTCCTATGTAGGATTTTTTGTGTTCAGGTAGAAAATTTTCAGTTGACTTTGTGCTGGACACCCTGTCCCCTCTACTCTTTTCCTTAGTCTCATTTCCAGAATTCTGGCATACACTTTTCCTGGTACGCTAAGTAGTGATATCCCTCTATAGTTAAAGCATTCCATAGTTGATCCTTTCTTGTGTATTGGTACTACTGTTCCCTTATTCCAGTTGTCTGGCACCTGTTTGATTTCCATGCCTGTTGACATATTGCATGTAGTAGTTTGTCTGCCTCTCTCCCTTGGTTTTTAATCATTTCTGGATAAACTTGATCTGTACCTGGGCTTTTCTAATTTCACTTTTCTTATAGCTGTTTGAAGTTCTTCCATTGAGATATCTACATCTTCAGCTGTCTCATCTCGTTATGTGTTACTCTTAATATTTGATCTGTACTCGTTGTTTCCCTATGTTCTAAATATGTAATTGTTGAAAATACTTTCTCCACGTTTCCATGATTTCGCTGTCTCCTTTCATTATTTCTCCTTTAGCGTTCTTAATTTGTCGTATTGGGCATGCTTTGGTCTCTCTCATGCTCTTCATTGCTCTCTCAGAACAGGTTTTTGATTT
Source organism: Doris montereyensis (assembly GCA_037039925.1). Lineage (NCBI taxonomy): Eukaryota > Metazoa > Mollusca > Gastropoda > Nudibranchia > Dorididae > Doris > Doris montereyensis. The sequence continues at coordinate 93,189 of JAXRKP010000116.1, forward strand.
CCTTGATATCTTTCTTGAAGTCCTTATCCAAACTCTTCCAACTGTTCCTGTTTTGCTTTCCTCACTTCCTCTTTGGCGATAGTTATTTTACTCACGTAATCTATCCCATCCTCTGGTCTCTTTGTTTGCAAGTATTTTTACAGGCATCCTTCTTTTCTTTGATCTTAGTCTTGACATTTTCGTTCCACCATGCTGTTCTTTTCCTATCTCCTTTAATTTGTTTCCTACCACAGACCTCTTCATTACAACTGAGGAGTGTTTTTTTATATATTTGCCACTTTTTCTTCTATTTGCTTTTCTTCAGATCCATCTGTCCTTTCACTGATAGATCTTTTTATCCTGGATTGGTATATATCTTTTACTATTGATTTATTTAGTTCTTCTATTTTGAGTTAAGTAGCTTTCTTCTCTTTCCTTTTCTGTTTGTTTTCTTCCAGTTAATAATCTCATTTTGGCTATCACTAGGGGATGATCACTAAAATATTTCAGCTCCTTTGCTTACTCTAGCATCCATTGTACTGTAAAAAGGCTGCTAAGTATTACGTAGTCTATGATTGACGTTTCACATCTGTCTTCATTTACTCTTGTATATTTGTGGATATCTTTACAGGAAAAAATGTATTAGCTATTTTCATGTTATTCTGTAGGCAAAAATCTACTAGTCTTCTCCATTTGGAGAAGTTGTATCTCCTTCTTTACCTATTACTTCTCCTGATGTTTCTACATTGTTGCCTACTCTAGCGTTTAAATCTCCTAAAACCATTAATTCCTGTTTGGGTTTGAGATTCTCTGCATATTGTAAATCATTTAAAAAAATATTTTTTTCGTCTTTAGTGGTATCTTAGATTTTGGTCCATAAGTTATTACTAATTTAATTTCTCTTCGTTTTGGTTTAATGTTTACCTCTATAACCGTGGGCTTACAAATTTCCAATTTTCTAGTAGCATTTCTTGCCTTTTATGCATTAGGAGGCCTACTCCTGCTCTAGGTGTATCTTTGACATCTACCCCTTGACGCATTAAAGTATGATTTGGTCCTACATTTTTTTAGTCTTTGTCCTTTTTTCTTTGTTTCTGTAATAGCCAAAATGTCTACTTGAATTTTTCCATTTCTTCAGCTTATTCTAACTCCTTTTCCATTAATTGCCCTAACGTTCCATGTTCCAAAAATCACAGTCCGTTTTCTTTCCAGAGTGGATCTTCGAAAGTTCAAGCCAGGTACATCATTGTATATATTACTTTGAATCATGTTTGGTTTTTTGGATAAGCAGGGGATTAGCCCACTGTACCTTAGGTAGATGGTGGGGCTGCCATCTTGAGGCCCCCTACCAGGTCTTGTTATTTTTCTGTCAGGTTAAACTCCTTGGCCTTAAGTCATTCAAGACCAGCCTACAAGGCAGAGGTTGTGATTTCTCTGTCAGGGTTAACTCCTTAGCCTTGGTCAGCCAAGACCCGCCTGCAAGGTAGCAGGAGACTCGTGGAGGGTGGGATCATATACTCCCGGGGCCAGGTGCTTACCTGTCCAGTGTCGAGCGCAAGATTCTTCGTGAATATAATATTTGTATTTGAGGGTTTGCCCTAATTAGGTGTCCTTCAATATCAAACTATGCACATATCTATATATTTATAAAACTGTCCATCTCAAACTTTGACCACTCTAATCTCAGGAGCCACTGCACCAACAACCGCCATATTTCACAGGTAATTTTCAAATAGCCTGCTGTAAGTTCTTTTGCGAATCAACTCTCGGGTCAAATCAGTATTTTAATTTCTCATTGGAAAAAGGTTGTTTTACCTCGATCCACAAAAATCTTTTAATTGATTGTCATTTCCAGTCATGAGATATGCAATGAAAAAGCCCGCCTTACCTAAATATCGAATAGTGAATCAGTACTTGATATCACCCTGCACCCGGCAACCTATTGTGTAGTTCATCGTTGTAAAAAAAAGGATAAGGTAATAGAGTAATCATAATCATCATCTACAGGCATGCTTATGTGTATATATATATACAAGCATGTTAAACCCCGGGTGATACCAAGGAACTATTATTAGATTTGGTCAGTATTTGATACCGAGGCTAGCCAGGTAGGTGTGAACGGTACTATTCCAACTTTTTAATCATAAAACCTGTTCAAAATGGCGGCTAGCTGAATGAAAATGATACTCTCAAAGAAGGGGGAAACAATCAAGTTTATTTTAATTCAAAGTCACCTTTGGCAAAATATTTTCAAACAAAAACTATTTGGTGATGTTTAAAAGCTACATGCAAAATATGGTTACTCTTAGTGGCCTATCAACAGAGCCTTTGGCGAACAAGGATCTACCAACTCATAATTTTATATATAGATAGATTCGTTAGAACCGTATGCACCTCACTAGAGATTTCTAGAACCTTCTGCCAAAGGCTTGCTGTTCTAGTGGATCTGGTCAGTTTGCAATGTAAAGAAGATTTTTATGATTTGCTAAACACACTGGATTAACATTACAACAAGATTGCTTTTTGTTTTGATTTCTTTCCTCTAGGGTCCATTGGATAATACTATCTGTGACTTTTGGCAAATGACGTGGGAACAGAAATCCCAGGCCGTGATCATGTTAAATAGAGTCATAGAGAAAAACACGGTGAGAGAAAGATAGAGTACTTTGATTTCTTTTCTTGTTCTTATTATAGTTGAGCGGGGGCAGTGGACGGGTAAGCATCTGTCCGGGGGAGTAGACGATCCCGCCCTCCACATCTCCTGCTGCCTTGCAGGCTGGTCTTAATCTTAAATTAGATGGGGAGATTTTAAAACAAGTTCAAAGCTACAATTACCTAGGAGTAATGATTAATTCAGAGGGGAAACTAGAGAAGAAATCAGCCAGAGAATCCAAAAGGCAATGATAATATATAACCATCTAGGAAAGGCATTTGTAGGTAAACAAGAATTGTCAACAAAAAACAATGGCAGTATACAACACAGTTTATGGCAGCGAAACCTGGGCCTTAGACAGAAGAGAATACAGCAAAGTACAAGCAGCTGAAATGAAATATCTAAGAAGAGTAGTAGGGAAAACTAAAAGCGACAAAACCAGAAACAACAATAAGAGATCAAACCAAAGCAGATGGCTCAAGTAGATTTTTCAAGAGTCAATAAGATCTATTACACCATCATGATGCCTTTGTCTTTCTCTCTCTCTCTCTCTCTCTCTCTCTCTCTCTCTCTCTCTCTCTCTCTCTCTCTCTCTCTCTCTCTCTCTCTCTCTCTCTCTCTCTCTCTCTCTCTCTCTCTCTCTCTCTCTCTCTCTTTTTCTCTCTCTCTCTCTCTTTCTCTCTCTCTGAAAATATACGAAGAAAAAGAAAAAGACTTGTTTCATGTTTGTGGACTTGAATTCTCAATTTCAATTTTTAATTGAATTATGTTGAAAGCAATATTGTTGTCAGTGTTGTTCATCTTGTGATTATTATTATTATGATTACTTTTATTTCTGTAGATATTAATTCTTTCCTTTCTTTTTCTTCTTTGTCTGCTCATTTTCATCTTCTTTATCTGTTTCATCCTTCTCCTCGTCCCCCTTCTTTTTTGTATCTTTTTCTTCTTCTCCTTCCTCCTTCGTCTTCTTCTTTGCTTCTTCTTCTCCTCCTTCTCCTCCTCCTTCTTCTTCTTTTTGTTATTTGTCATTATTGTAACACTGGAAGTCGTGAAAGTAGTGTAGACTAGTTGTTGTCATATTTTTGGTTAGTAGTACATGTGTTACCGTTAATATTTTAATGTGGACTGTTGCAAAACTAGAACTGTATAGATATGGTGGAGAAATTATTGCCTCTGAAAAGAAAAGAATGCTAACATTTTATAATTTTACATCGTGTGTGATAGTCAAGAGCTGCTTTTAAAGCTTCAAGCTTCATCCATGAGGTTTGTGTAGTTATTGCATTGGGAGATGTGACTAAATGCTTATATGTGCAGTTGGCGGGCACTTCTTTGGGTGATCCTACTTTTCTTTTCTTTCACTCTTTTGCTTATCTGTCATCTTGCTGTTCACTGCATACCGAGTGGTTGGCGGGCACTGCTGGTAGGTCCTATGTCTTTCCTTTCCTTCTATCACTCTCCATCTTTCATCTCGTTTCCTCTTATTTCATCCTGAGATCACCACAAAGATGGATGAGGTAAATTTCAAGGAAAGTGTTTCAAACAGAGAGGTTATATAATGCAGTCGATTGTATTGACTATGGTGTGAAAAGTACTTGCGTGTTGGCTGTGTAAGAATCTGCTTTATACATGCTTTCATGGATAATTTTTTTAATTGTCTAAAATTTGTTTATTGAAAGTTATCACTAATATATAATTCTTGTGTGTATATATATATATATATATATGTTTCAAAATGCATGGCGTTCACTTAAATAGATCTGAATTTTTCATAGAGTTAAAGGGGTTTTCCCCCCCCCCCAGATTTAAAGTTATTTCATAGGAGTTAAAGGGGTTTCCCCCTCCCTAGATTTAAAAGTTGTTTCATAGAGTTGAATAATGTCATTTCATGGAGTAAAACTATTATTTCTCAGTGTTGAGACCGTTGTTAGTCTCATTCAAAAGAGAATGTTGACGGATTTTCTTTTCAGATAAAATGCTCACAGTACTGGCCGCTAGGATCAGAGTATGGTTACGAAGATGAAATGTACATGCCGGAATGCGGGTTGAAATTGACTTTGAACAAAGAACAAAAAATATGGGCCACTTTTTTCTCAGGACTTTGACTTTGGAAAAGGTGGAGGTGAGTAATAGCAGTGTTTTTCTCTCTTGTAGAACAAGGCCTCTGTAGGTTCTCTTTGTTCTCTATTGTAGAACAAGGCCTACTGTAGGTTCTCTTTATTTCTCTCTTGTAGAACAAGGCCTCTGTAGGTTCTCTTTATTTCTCTCTTGTAGAACAAGGCCTCTGTAGGTTCTCTTTATTTCTCTATTGTAGAACAAGGCCTCTGTAGGTTCTCTTTATTTCTCTATTGTAGAATAAGGCCTCTGTAGGTTCTCTTTATTTCTCTATTGTAGAACAAGGCCTCTGTAGGTTCTCTTTATTTCTCTCTTTGTAGAACAAGGCCTCTGTAGGTTCTCTTTATTTCTCTCTTGTAGAACAAGGCCTCTGTGAAGTTCTCTTTATTTTTCTGTAGGTCCCAACAGAGTTCTCTTTATTTCTCTCTTGTAGAACAAGGCCTCTATTAGGGTTCTCTTTATTTCTCTATTGTAGAACAAGACCTCTCTTTATTTCTCTCTTGTAGAACAAGGCCAAAACCTCTGTAGGTTCTCTTTATTTCTCTATTGTAAGATAAAGCCTCTATTGAAGTTCCTCTTTATTTCTCTCTTGTAAGAACAAGGCCTACCGTAGATTCTCCTTATTTCTCTCTTGTAGAACACGGCCTACCGTAGATTCTCCTTATTTCTTTCTTGTAGAACACGGCCTACCTTATATTCTCCTTATTTCTCTCTTGTAGAATAAGGCATACCGTATTATTTCTCTCTTTTAGAACAAGGCCTACTGTATTATTTCTCTCTTGTAGAACAAGGCCTACCTTATATTCTCCTTATTTCTCTCTTGTAGAACAAGGCCTACTGTATTATTTCTCTCTTGTAGAACAAGGCCTACCTTATATTCTCCTTATTTCTCTCTTGTAGAACAAGGCATACTGTATTATTTCTCTCTTGTAGAACAAGGCCTACCGTAGTATTTCTCTCTTGTAGAACAAGGCCTACCGTAGATTCTCCTTATTTCTCTCTTGTATAACAGGGCCTCCATAGATTTCTATTTTTCTCATGTTGTGTCAGATCTGTGCGATTCCCGGGTTTTCCCGGGTACAGTGTGGGCGTTTCACCGGCGCTTCTGATATGTCCTATTTCTTTCTGTTTACTCTCTCACTTCTCTTTTTTCTTGCTACTTCCTCTTAATTCACCCACAATGGTGGGGCGGGGGGGGGGGGGAGTTCCTTCAAGCAGCCGGAGCGTATCTCGGTTTCTATAGCGTGAAGCGGAACAGGTGACAATAATCACCCCCTGGCCAGGACGCTAGTCTGATGCAGGTTTTTACTCCCAAGCAGGTGCTTGTACCCATTTGCACCTGGGTGGGGGAAATGCGTGTTAAGAGTCTTTCCCAAGGAACAAAACGTCAGACCTGGCTTTTCTAGGATGTGAACTCGGGACCTCATGATCCCCAGTCTGGCAGCCTCCGACGCCACAGGTGGACGGGGTAAATGTCAATTAACTCTCAACTATTCCAGGATTTTCCCCCCTTATAAAATTTGTGAAGATCTTACATTCTTTCACCTCTAATAACTTTTGACTGAGAACAAGAATATGATATTACCCCTCATTTTGTTCAGACATCCCTAGTCGTGCGATTCGGGTTTCCCGGTACAGTGTGAGGCCGTTTCACCGGCCCTTCTGATATGTCCTATTTCTTTCTGTTTACTCTCTCACTTCTCTTTTTCTTCTGCTTCCTCTTAATTCACCCATATCATTGACTCTGTTCGTTATTAAAAAGTTAGCTACAAGTCTTTTTGCAAATAATAAAAGTGTATTCAGCTACAAATTCCACTATAGAAGGGAGCAATTTGCACAGAAGTCCTTAAAGGTATCAAAACGTGGAAAATAAAGCAAAAATAATAAGGTATGCAAGTTTCAAGTACTTTTTGGGGTTATTTTAATAATTTTCTGAAACATAAAATCAAACACACAAACTTTAGAAATATATCCAGAATGTTTTTAAAAGCAATTCAGATTAGTTTAAAACATGTTAGAAGGGGAAATATTTTTTTAAAGTTATTATTTGATGTATCGAGAATTCGCAATTAAATAATGAATTTGTATTATTAGGTAACTAAAAACTCTAAATGAGCTTTAATTGCATTTTATACTGATAGCTTCTTTAAATAATGTCAGCCACAAGTCATTTATAAATAAGTGAAGTCCATTCAGGTACAAATTTCATCATGTAGAGGGGAAAATTTTAACAGAAAATAAGGACGTCAAAAACGCAAGAAATAAAACAGAAATAAGGTTTTGGATAGAAGTCAAGTGATCTTATGGTTAAAGGTGGGTCCCTTTGCAGATGCACACCTACGTTAATGGCGGGTCCTGTACATTTGCCACAAACAGAAATAAGGTTTGGAGAAGTCAAGTGATCTTTGCATGGGTCCCGTATCTTTGCATGTCGCTGGTCATTCTAAGCACACCTACGTTAATGGCGGGTCCTGTACATTTGCATTACTCCCGGCCTTCCGTAAGACAAAGCGTTAGTGGTGGGTCCTGTATAACACTGCACTGCAGCGCACTCAAAGACAGGTTTAGATGAATGCCTCTATTCTGACCAATTATGCTGATCAGCCCACGCCACACCAGAGAAAGTCAATTATTTTAAAGGGGTAAAAGTGATAGTGCGTTTCCAAGTCCAACACACACTCGATATATTTCTTATAAAGAGATACAACAACACATAAGAGGTCTATCTCAAATGCAGAGTGTGCACCTCTGCAAAGTGGACAAAACCAAAAGACTCTTCTCTTCGTATGATCGACGCAACTTCTGGACAGATGTCAATTACTTTAGTAAGAAGCTCCACCCACAAGCAAGAAATAGTGATTGATAAAAGTACCAGTGGCCAATCACATTGCACACCTATGGTCAGCCTGAATGGAGGGTGTGACCTTCAGTCAATAGGAACATGTCATTGTAGATCCACATCATATTGTAGGCATAGAAAATACTAGAATCTCTGCTAGCCGCTCCTAGCCAGCATCGGCTGTTTGGTGTTAACATGAGAGTGATGAGATACCACCCAGATGAACGAGTCGATTGATATATCTGCTGTTCGCATTGGCACGTGGCAATTGCAGAGAAATCACCATTGTCAAAAGATTTGGACCAGATCAACGATGCCGCCCTTAAACAGATTCGAACTAGAAGCATGTTTTCACAGCTTTGCATTAAAACAGGATTATGTAAACTTATTGTTTGATGCAACGGCTACCAAGAGTTGTGATCAGAGAAAAGAAGAGAATTAAAATTTGCTAGGAATGTACCACTCTTTCTTATGCAACCTCCTACCTCTGGTTTTTGAGGAGTTCTAGGCCTAACGGCCTAACCGATAAATGTTAAGAAATGACTATCTAATCTAGGTTACATATAATCAGTATCTGCTGAAGAGACTGTCTGGCTAAGAAGCTCTTTCACTCTTAGGTGGAGAACACTTTTCCTCTCTTGCCCTCTATTTTTTCATGTCTCATGTGCCCCAAATATTGTGTTTCCGTTTCTTCATGCTGTTGAGAAGTCATTGGGGTTGGACCTTTAGTCTTTCAAGGACTATTTTATTCTTTACTTTCTCTCACCACGTTAGTGTACTAGATATTTTATCTAACTTCCAGCCATTTTTCTACCTTGTCTAAGATTGTAGTGTGTCTTGAGGTCAATGCTGATTAATTGATAGAACAGAAAAGTCATAACAGTCTTTTACGTGAATATAATTATTATTAGTATTATAATATTTGATTGTGATGCGCACAAGACATGTTCACCATTATTATTATTATTATTATTATTATTATTATTACGTACATTACAAAACGTAGATATATTTTACAATTGTTAAAGTTTTTTGTTTTTTTTTAAGGAAGTTTGCACTCCAAACTGTTCAGAATAAAAAATTGAGTCAAGGCGCCATCTAGTTTTGAGATGCCATTTGAAAGTACAAGTGATGTGAGAAATGTTATCAGCAGAACTGTAATGTTTTACTTTGAAAAGGACGCCCACATTAAAATTCTGTCAGTAGCTTTACACGATAGTAAAACCTTCCTAATTATGCTTTTTAAGTTTATTTATTGATAGGATAAACGGTTTTCATCTGGATCTTTTCCTTAACCCAGCCTTTCTTGTATGAGATTTATAATCATATGATAAATGCGAGCACAAGCATTTTTTGTGTAATGCAGTCTTTTATTTCTCCCCAGACTCCAAGAGAAGAAAGTCCTTCATTTCCATTACACAACCTGGCCAGATTTCGGTATTCCGTCGTCCCTCTCACTTTCCTCCATTTCTACATGCAGTTAGACAGACAGGCTCCTTAGACGCAGACGTGGGTCCAGCCATTGTACATTGCAGTGCCGGCATTGGACGCTCTGGAACTTTCTGTATTGATTCTTGCCTCGTTCAGGTACTAAGAATGCCCTACTGTTAAAACAGATCAATACTTTCAAGATTTTTGTTTCTTTTAATGTTATTTTTATTTTCCCACTCTATAAGTTGTCTTTGTGACATGAAGTAAGACACGATAGAATGAAAGAGCTCGAAAGCGGCAAAGTGACAATTGAAATGGAAACAAATTGAAGGACATGCACTGCTTGTGGTTATGTAATTAGATTTTGTCTACTACTGATATATGTAATGACAAAATTTAACTTGTAGACTTTGCTTGAGTCAAGGAATGGCTGAGTGATAGGTCCTACCTCTTTCCTTTCACTCTTTTCATATCTTTCATCTTGCTGGGTGTTTTTTTCACTGAGATCACTACCACAGTCGACGGGGTAAATTCAATGAAGCATATTGTCGCTAGTGCACCTGTCCTAACAACCCAAGCCTGTATGACATAATAATTTTTCAGGAGAAGCGGGGGGGGGGGCATATTATCGAATAGGACTGCAAACACTATTCGACACGTTTTGGATTACAATTTGATAACTAAATGAGTTTTCAGAATGTAGTAAAGGAAGAAGAAAAAAACCGTGTTGAGCACAAAATGGGACATACGATTGGAGGTGAACTTTTTTGGAAAGATCTAAACAGGCAAATCCGCTAATTGACATGTAATCACTTTGGTATTTCGTATCTCATTCTCATTCTCTATTTCAGGTGGAAAACAACTCGTTAGATTGTGGATGTGAGAAAAATCGTTGATAAAAATGCGTTACTATCGAATGGGCCTTATCCAAACCCCTGACCAGCTGAAATTTTTCCTACCAAGCCATCATCCAAGGGGCCCATGCGGCTTTAAATGGAAAACAGTCTCGGGATTTGGATCCGTCGTCTTCTTCAAATAACCTGGTGAGATTTTCTTTGAGTCATTGACCATACAAAGGAAAACTCCAATTTGGGTACGGTCAGCAGATGATGGAATCCCGGGCCTGGAGCACTACCCGTGTGAAAATATGTAAACAGGCTTATATCGGTTGTATAGCATCAGTGTTAGGCTGCCAGATTTTGGCATCATCAGGTCACAGGTTTGAATCCTAGTAAAACTTTAAGTCCGACACTGTGTTTGGTGGGGAAGACACTAAAATGTATTTTCCCCACTGTGCCCAGGTACAAATGGGTACTAGCACTAGCCTGTGGGTAAAACCCGTGTCAGACTAGCACCCTGTCAGGAGGTGATTATTGTCACCTGTTCCGCTTCACGCTATTGAAACCAGGATACGCTCTGGCTATACGGCCTTTGAAGGAACCTTTACCTGTTAGAAAATTGGTCAGAGAAGGTGGGTGCCCAACAGACAGAATGGTATGATGAGACGTAGGAGCACAGTATAAATGGATGAAGTGTTTTCCCTGTGCACACAACTGCCAGTCCCACAGGTAAAAAAACATCTCTTTCTCTCTCTCTCTCTCTCTCTCTCTCTCTCTCTCTCTCTCTCTCTCTCTCTCTCTCTCTCTCTCTGTCTCTCTCTCTCTCTGTCTCTCTCTCTCTCTCTCTCTCTCTCTCTCTCTCTCTCTCTCTCTCTCTCTCTCCCTCTCTCTCTCTCTCTCTCTCTCTCTCTCTCTCTCTCTCTCTCTCTCTCTCTCTCCCTCCCTCCCTCCCTCCCTCCCTCCCTCCCTCCCTCCCTCTCTCTCTCTCTCTCTCTCTCTCTCTCTCTCTCTCTCTCTCTCTCTCTCTCTCTCTCTCTCTCTCTCTCTCTCTCTCACACACACACACACACACAGAGCAGGCACCTGTGGTATTTTGGGCTACATACAATATACATGTGGGCTACATACAATACTACATGTGGGCTACAATACTACATGAGTATTGGGTTTTTTTTTTAAGTTTTAGGCATGTTATTACATTAGGGCTAGTCACATGCACTTGGTAGAAATTTTCGGGCTTGACTTGAATTAATGAGGTGAAGCTGCTTTGATTTATACCTTTTAGTACATGAGACTCAATTCCAACATGGGGAATACTGGTAGGTTCTTCTTTTTCCTTTTCTTCTTTTATTTGACCTTTAATCTTGCTGTTTTCTATCACCTAAGGTTAATACGCCTGTAAGAGGGAGTCAAATTCAATCAATCAAACAAACAAGTCCAACTGACATGCACGCCCTTTACCCATCACACGGTAAAGGGAGATAACTCATACATGTTGACATTTTTTTTAAACTACTATTTTTTTAGCTTGGATTAGATTTGACATTCCAAGAGAGGCAGGTCTGCATCTATTAGTATTACATTATAGGTAACCATTGTTGAGATAGATAGAGAGGGGGGGGGGTACTTAAAGAGAACATTAGAGAATATTGTAGTTGTAGTAAAATGTTTTGGAGTGACTGCAGAGTAATAAAAGAGCCATGGAAGAAAGTGAGTAAGAAAACATGAAAAATATGATGGAAATTAGTGACTGTGATAAAATAGGATGAAGAATGTTTGGTTAGTGTGTGTTTGAGTAATTATTTGGCTAGAGCCTATCAGGGGGAGGAGGGGGAATACAATAACTGCTTTAATAACTGCTATGGGATCTGTAACTTGTACAACATGCACATGGCACCTGTGAAATTTTCACCTATGTTTTATAGAATAAGAGCATAAAAAAGTCTGCAAGACTGTATTAAATTCTTGTCCTTGTATTTAAATAATGTACGTGCTGTTATTTTGAAATACGATAAGATAAAGTTAAAAAATAAACCCATAAATATAGGTAGTTACCATACAGGACTCGAACTCAAGCAAAACCCTGTCTTGCCAGTCCAGCAATGTACTACTACAGGATTATGATTGACATAATACAGATCTGTCTGGAATTTTGATATTAAAAAGTGGGCATGTCTGATAACATTGGGTGTATTTTATATTACGGCCCTTTTCTTTAAATTTCTTGTCCTTGTATTTAAATGTAATGCTCTTACGTACTGTTATTTTGAAATTTTAAATGGGGATAAGATAAAGTTAGGTTTTTTTCAAGAGTCTGCTTGTCCCCATCCCTGTATGGTGGATGGGGTAAATTTCTCAATAATAACTTTTGTAAAAGTCTGTGAATGTGTTGACAGGTGTTGTCTATCTATTCAAGTTATTTATTGTTCCTTCGCCACAGAACCATTTAGAGGGCGGCGTTTCCTCACCGCCCCCCGCCCCCTGAGCGTTCAAGCAGCCTGCAAGCTCAGTCCATCACTGACCCTCACAACTCCAAGACAGAAGCTCCGCCACTTCCACCCAAAAAGAATAAATTGAAGGGCGGAGACAATCCTGAACTGGCGTCTCTGTCCTGGGGAGAGGAAGAGGACTCTGAGGACGACGAAGAATTTGATCAGTTGATTGACAGACAAGAGGACACTGGGAGTAGTGATGAAGAAAGCGATGAAGAAGAATTCAAGTAAGACTAGTTCATCCCTGTTGATAATTATATATAGTATATATGTCCCTCCAACTTGTATGAAATTCGGAACTGTTTGGGGTTTCTAAGTCGTCTGTTAGACACCGAGGCTAGGAATATCTTTTAGGAGTTTTCCCAGTTTCTAACCCCACCTGATACTTCACTGTTTGGGTTTCTAATCCATAGAAAATTTCCTTCACTGTTTTCTTTTCTAATCCAGTCTGTCTTAAACCGTGTAAATCTAAAATTATCTGTCTTCCTGTTTTTTCTAATCTCCCTGTCTTCAACACATTGGCCCCTTTCTAATCCGTCTAGTTCTTCCTGTTTGGGAACCAACAGAAACTCATATCTGTCTTCACTGTTCGGGTTTCTAATCTGTCTGTCTTCCTGTTTGGGTTTCTAATCTGTCTTCACTCTTTGGGTTTCTAATTCAAATCTGGTTTTTACTGTTTTGGGTTTCTAATCTGTCTGTCTTCACTGTTTGGGTTTCTAATCTGTCTGTCTTCAACTGTTTGGGTTTCTAATATGATCTGTCTTCTAAATGTTTGGGTTTACAAGGTCCAATTCTGTCTTCACTGTTTGGGATGTCTGAAATTGACTGTCTTGGGTAGGAAAACTAGTATCTCTGTCTTCACTGTTTGGGTTTCTAATCCTTCTGTCTTCACTGTTTGGGTTTAATAATCCGTCTGTCTTCACTGTTTGGGTTTGTAATCCGTCTGTTTTCACTGTTTGGGTTTTAATCCGTCTGTCTTCACTGTTTGGGTTTCAAATCCGTCTGTCTTCTTTGTCTGTCCATCAGGGCTGCTGAGCTGAGACACCAGATTATAATGAACAAGGAAGAAAGAGATGCGATGGAAAAGATCCGCCAGATGAAGGACCGTCATGTCAAAGGGGCGAAAGACAGACCCAGATGATACAAGTCCTACTTTGGACCCAAGTTGTATTTTGGCATCGCCATTCTGTCTCTGTCCTGGCCGGCGTTGCTGTGTACAAGTACTTGTACTGAAAGTACTTAACTTCGTGTGTGTGTGCGTGCGTGTTTGTGTGTGTTGGGTGATGTGCTCTGCTGATGATGATGATGATGTGGCCTGCGTTCTCTTTTATATCCCGGCCCCGTCTCGTGACTGATGCAAGCGGTTCTCGACTTTTGTCGTGTCACTCTCTGCCACTTGTGTGATGTGTGTCACTCTTTGCCGACATTCTGTGCGAGTTTCTCGAAGGAGAGAGAGAGAGAGAGACAAACATTTCATGACTATTAGTATGATTGAAATAGGATGAACTGATTGAGTACTCAATTTGCATGAAACTATTTCCCGACCAAACACTTAAATAATTTGATAATTTTCTTGGTCTGTAGACTAATTGATGATGATGCCTGTCAATCTTATGCTCACTATCTGTTTGCTTTCTTTTTCTTTTCTTTTTATCTCTGTTGGGGGGGGGGGGTTTTCCAGGTGATTTATTTTTTCTAACATAATTTTTGGGTGGTGGTGATTGTGGAAAACTGTTGTGTGGTACTAATCTGTCTGTCTTCACTGTTTGGGGTAATCCTTCTGTCTTCCACTGTTTGGGGGGGGGGGGTGTTTTGTTTGGGTTTCTAAGGTTTCAGTTATTTTTGTGGGGGGGGTTTGTTTTTTATAACAGGATCACTGAGGTTTTCTTTTGTCTGTCCATCCATGAACCCAGTCGTGAACAAAGGAAAGAAGAGACCATTATCAATGAAAAAAGTTGTACCAGTTGCAGGTCATGTGCCTATCTCTCATTCCTCTTGCCCTGGAAAGTTGGGTGGGTGCGTGGATGTTGTAATTGATTGTAAATTTGTAATAAATTTGTTGATGTCAGTTTCGAGAAACATAATTTTGTTTGCTCAGTTTTCATACTATCTTGAATTCAGGCAGGTATCATGTTATTATATTTTTATAAATCTTGAGCTAGCTGTTTGTAGTTTAAAAAAAGTGCTTAGACAAAAGTTCCATGAAATTTTCCTTTTCCTTTTTTTGATATGTTATTGTGATCCAAGGGTCGAATATTGTTCTTCATTTTGAAGACTGTTAAACTGTTGATACCCAAGTCTGTTGAAAGGTTTCCAGTTATTTGATGTGTGGGTGTTTTTTATAACGAGGAAAGATGTGGACCTTTAACGTTCAATGTAAATTATTGTGGACTTCGATTTTGGCACACTGGATGGAAAGTGAATGAATTTCTTGTATGCTGTGTAGGTTTGACCAGGTAGTATCTATCTATTAGGTTTGACCTGGTATTATCTATCTATAGGTTTGACCAGGTAGTATCTATCTATAGGTTTGACCAGGTAGTATCTATCTATAGGTTTGACCAGGTAGTATCTATCTATAGGTTTGACAGGTTGGACCTTTAAGGTAGTATCTATCTATAGGTTTGACCAGGTAGTATCTATCTATAGGTTTGACCAGGTAGTATCTATCTATAGGTTTGACCAGGTAATATCTATCTATAGGTTTGACCTGGTAGGATCTATCTATAGGTTTGACCAGGTAGTATCTATCTATAGGTTTGACCAGGTAGTATCTATCTATAGGTTTGACAGGTAGCATCTATCTATAGGTTTGACCAGGTAGTATTTATCTATAGGTTTGACCAGGTAGTATCTATCTATAGGTTTGACCAGGTAGTATCTATCTATAGGTTTGACCAGGTAGTATCTATCTATAGGTTTGACCTGGTTTGACCAGGTAGTATCTATCTATAGGTTTGACCTGGTAGTATCTATCTTAGGTCTATCTATAGAGGTTTGACCAGTTAGTATCTATCTATAGGTTTGACCAGGTAGTATCTATCTATAGGTTTGACCTGGTAGTATCTATCTATAGGTTTGACCTGTAGTATCTATCTATAGGTTTGACCAGGTAGTATCTATCTATAGGTTTGACCAGGTAGTATCTATCTATAGGTTTTTGACCAGGTAGTATCTATCTATAGGTTTGACCTGGTAGTATCTATCTATAGGTTTGACCAGGTAGTATCTATCTATAGGTTTGACCAGGTAGTATCTATCTATAGGTTTGACCAGGTAGGATTTATAGGTTTGACTAGGTAGCAAAGGAAATATCCTACAAAAATATTTATTTTCTTTCAATTTTCATGAGGCCTCATCAGCACCATGTCTTACCTTAGTCTAAACCTTTGAAATGGACAGTCAATCTGTTTTCAATGTGATAAATCGGAAGTC
Organism: Doris montereyensis; assembly: GCA_037039925.1. Lineage (NCBI taxonomy): Eukaryota > Metazoa > Mollusca > Gastropoda > Nudibranchia > Dorididae > Doris > Doris montereyensis. The sequence continues at coordinate 108,969 of JAXRKP010000116.1, forward strand.
ATTTTCAAAGAATGGCTCAAGATGACTTCTTCGCTTATTGTCTTCAGAGAACATTGTGGACATTCTTTGATTTTTCCTCTTTTTTTCTCTCTCTCTTTCTCTCTCTTTCTCTTTCTCTCTCTCTCTCTCTCTCTCTCTCTCTCTCTCTCTCTCTCTCTTCTCTCTCTCTCTCTCTCTCTCTCTCTCTCTCTCTCTCTCTCTCTCTCTCTCTCTCTCTCTCTCTTTTCTCTCTCTCTCTCTCTCTCTCTCTCTCTCTCTCTCTCTCTCTCTCTCTCTCTCTCTCTCTCTCTCTCTCTCTCTCTCTCTCTCTCTCTCTCTCTCTCTCTCTCTCTCTCTCTGTCCTCTCTGTTTTAACCGTTTTGAAAGAAACCAATTAAGACTCACTGTCCAAATGCTCCTTACAAAATTTGTGCATACGCCTCCATTCATCTGTAGCTATGGTAATGTTGCAAATATGTATATATGTTTAATATGTAGTGATATCTTTGAATACTGTAAAATGCTTTTGCTATGCGTCAGCTCACGAAAATATCACAACGGCCCACTTTCTGGGGATGCCTATAAATCAAAAGATTTAATACTTGGTAATGAAATTTCGTCAGCTTAGCTAAGGTGATTAGTTGAAGATTTTTATTCTTGTAGTTTACCAATCAAAGATTAAATTGAAAAAATGGAACAGAAGCATGTCATGTGTGCATTTAGGCGTTACATGTTTGTGTGTGTATGTATACGATGTGTTGTATAGAGCACACAGACTGCTTTGCTTTTGGTAGGCGGTTAGCGGGAACTGCTGGTAAGTCCTTCTTTTTTTCCCTTTCATGCTTTGGCATATCTTACTTTCTTTCAGGTTTCCTGTTTCCTCTAAATTTATCCTGAGATCACCGTATATGGTGGACAGGGTACACTGTATGAAACAAAAAAATGTTTTGCCTTGGTTTTGGGGCCTCTTTCCTTCTTTCGTTTCAAACTGGATAATGGTTTGCTGGTTGCTTTATTTTGGCCTGGATGGACTGACAATGTGACATGCCTGTTTCAATCTCAGGAAAGAATTATTGTAATAAAAAGGAGAAAAAAAGGGAATCAATCCCATGAAAAGATTTGTCTCCGTATGAATGCTTCTAACTATTTGTAGAAGAATTTGTATTCCAATACCATGTTAAGATCTATGTTTTATACCAATGCACATGTTAGAAAATCGATATTGTATTCATAATTCACAAAAATGTATATAGTATAATATATATATATATATATATATATATATATATATATATATATATATATATATATATATATATATATATATATATATATATATATATATATATGTAATATTTTCTATCATAAGTTTAAAATATAACTGATGTATCATTTTGCTGTGGTGATATTTTGTCCTCATATTTAGCACTTAATGTCAACTTCTTAGTAGATTGATTTCATAGTATGGGTCCTAGTTTAAAATGTTAAATAGCATTCAAATTGTGTGCATCCGTCAACTCTTATGAACAAGCTACGTATTCTCTGAGATTTGGCTCGTCATAGCATATGCCCATGTTTTTATATGACTGGATACCCCATAGATTCATTTTGTGACTTTTTAAAAGTAAATTAAAGAATTGAACAAGATTGATTAAATAAATTAAAAAAATAATACATCTATTGCTCAATCAGAACATTTAGAATGAAAAAGACGATGATGTTATGACAGTGAAATTCATATTCATCAATGATGTCATTTCTTGTCTATTTCTTTTTCTTTTTCATCGCAGGGTTTGACTTCCTTGAGTTTTTTTTTATCGAAAAAGGCAGGAAAAATATGGACATTTTATAAGAAAATATATTTCATTTTCTTTTTCCTCTAGATTTTTTTCTTCAGATTTGGATGTATTGATATCAAAGTTGTATATTGATATAATCATCGTTACCTTAAAGAAATTAAAAGAAGAAATGTAAGTCCTCAAAACAAACAAAAAACTGGATAAGGCAAGAGCAGACTTATTACTTGCATGAGTAATATGAAATAAAAATATGCATCTAGAATGGCCACGAATAGCTAGAACAAGAAGTTCACGTCTGAAATGTAAAATCTCATGTTACTCAACCCTGTCTCATTCTCATTTTGGGTTCCTTTGTATTCCAGAAATGAAAAACAAAATGTTGAGCGTGTAATACTCCAAATTGTAAAAAGGAAAAGTATGAATTTGTGTTTTATTTCTGAACTTGAATCGTTTTACTGATGAACACAGCTGAATTGCCATTATGTGCAAACCTGTATCTACTCTGTAATAAATTCAAAATATGCTACTGTGACAGACATTGGTCGTTTTGACACACAAAAAAAGAAAGATTTTTCACACAAATGGTTCACATTTTGACACTTAACAAAAAAAAAAAAAAAGATTTTCACACAAATGGTTCACATTTTGACACTTAACAACAAAAAAAAAGATTTTCACACAAATGGTTCACATTTTGACACTTAACAAAAAAAGAAAAGATTTTCACACAAATGGTTTTACATTTTGACACTTAACAAAAAAAAAAAGAAAAAAGATTTTCACACAAATGGTTCACATTTTCAAACAAAAAAAAAGAAAGAAGATTTTCACACAAATGGTTTACATTTTCACACACACACACACAATTGACATTTGCAGACAGAGAATTGACATTTTCATACAGTAGGTCCTGGAGTGAAAATTTTCCTGTTTGTTTCTATCAATTTAATTTATGTACCCATACACGAGGAAGGTAAAATGGGAACTCATAAGGAAGAAAGAATTTAACTTATGTATGGCGTACTGAGTTGAAATATGTCATTGTTTTTTCTGCTGCTTCGGTTGCCATGGAAACGGCAGCCATCATGAATTTTGCCCCCCAAATTTCACTACGTTCAACATCAATAGGCTTCTAAATGTTTCAACAAATTTGTATGAAACTTGCACACACCTTATTTGATACTCTTTTGAAATTTGATCAGATCAGATTTTTTGTTTTATTAGTAAATTTTGTTTTCGAATTTTTTGAAAATAGCATATGAAGAAAACAACCCAAAATATAAAAAAATTTTGTACAAGAAAACTACAGTATATATCAAAAAAAGCATCTGAAAATTTTTTTTGTTTTGCCCCACTCATCATTCATACCAAATTTCATGAAGATTCGTTGAGAAATAAAAAAGTAGATAGAAAATATTGAACAAAAAACGACATTTTGAGAAAATTGTGTTTTTCTCTTATTTTCTGTTACTTGAATATATTTTTTCTCCCATAAACCTTACAACAGAGTAAGATAATACTTTGAAACATCATGAAACCTTGTGAGGCTGTCACCTACTTCTTGTTGACACTTTCAAGTGCATCAACACCTTTTACTCATTTTGAGGTGGTGCCTTTTGATAATAGGTGCACGGAATATGTCTCGTATTTTCCGGATGATCTAAGACAATATTCATCATAATAGATCCTCACATGTTTTTTTCTTGGATAGCGTTTATTGTGATGATCAACATGAGTACCAACTTGCCGTACTTTAGATACTATTTCTGGCTTTTAGCGTATAATAGCTGTGTTGAAAGATAGGCCTGTATCGTTTCTAAAAAAAATCATATAAATTCAAAGGAATCGATACTGAGTTTTTTATGATATCATTACAATGGGAATGAACTGCTTTATCCACTAGTATGATAGACTAGATTTGTCCATTTTTGGCAAAATAACATTCCAGACCCCCCCCCCCCCCCCCCCAACACAAACAAGGGGGAAAGTAGTAGTTCAAGGTTAAATGTCAGTCTTTCAACCCAAAGATGGTAGGTTTAAGCCCCGCCGACTGTTGACAAATTTTCTTTAAAATAAAAAGTTTTTAAAATAAAATCTATCCCCCTCCGCCTGGTCTTGGTAGGTGGATTGACACCTAGTCCCATTGGAGGTGGACGAATAAAAAGATGCCCCATGTACAAATTACAGCATTATTTACACGTTAAACATCCCTTAGCTGTTTACAGGCTAGTCCGGGCACAATTAAAAATCCAACCAAAAAACCCCAGAGATCACCTTAGTTCTGGATGTGGGTAATAAATCAAATCAAATCAAATCAAATCAAAATCCACAAACCACCGCTAAGTTGACGCACAGACTATCAACATTTTTAACACAAATCAAACAGGTGTTAGACTTATTTTCATGGATAACTGGCAGCATGTTTGATCCGTGCGCGTCTGGGCTTGGATAGCAATCTGGTCACATTTTGCCTATTAGACATGATGCGTGACGAGTCTTTCATCTTTCTTCCCTGATTAGATGACCCATAACACGTATATTCTGGATGTTTTGTTGTTTCATGTTCTGTTTCCAGTGATATCGAGCTGTTCAGTGATGTTTTGATAATTCGTTGAGATTTTCTTACAATATTCAGGCAATGTTAATGTTATAATGATAATAACTTATACACAATATATTATTATAGTTATTATAATGATTGTGTTATTGACTTGTTGTTGACATACTCGATATTATGTCAGTTATAGTTACAACTGATGTTTGTCAGAGCTTTAGGAGCGTTGTCTTATTCGACAGCTATGCCTTAGTGATGTTTTATTTTTATTGCAACAATTTGGCATTTTTAGAAAGAAAAAAAAAGATATTATTTTTTCTATTGTTATCAAAGAATGGAATGAAAAGACAATGGCAGCAGGTTTGTTTATTTGTCTGCTTGTTGCTTATTAATTTGTTGGTTGGGTTTTTTTTATGCACATTTTTTTTATTATATAATATCACCATAAGCTATATATGCAGTCTAATTGGCTAGCATTAACCTTGCTTTTATAATTTCTTATAGCTAACAATAAATAAACAAAAATAAGAAGAAAGATTAAGGTCAGATGAAAGTTCTTCTTGCTTTTAAAAATTTTCCAGGAACACAACACACACAGCACAACATTCTTTATGTAATTTTGCTATTACTATTATATATGTGAATTTCACCAGATCTGATACTGAGTCAATTGAGGTTTCAAAGAAATGAAATTTGATTAAACGCTGCTGATCATCCATGGACATGTTCTTGTCAACCCATTACAAATTAAATCTCAACCACAACGTAATTCTCATCCGACACAGTAGGGGACTCAGTAGTCCAGATGCAAAGCATCTGCCTCTCAACCAAAAGTTAATGGGTTCGAGCCCCGCCAATGGTTGAAAATTTTTGTTGATTTCTTTATGAGAAAAATGTACCCCTCCTGGTCCAGGTAGGTAGATTGACACCTAGTCCCATCGGAGATGGACGATAAAAGTAGGTCCTGTGTGCAGATCACAAGACTGTGCATGTTAGATCCCTTGTATGTTTACAGGACAGTCTGGGCAAAATTAAAATCCTACCAAAAAGTCCTGAGATCATCTTAGCTGTGGATGTGGGTAAATCAAATCAAATCAGATCATCTGACATGTTGCTGAAAAAGACAAGGGTAGGCAGTTGGTGAGGGCTAGTGGTAGGTTTTACTTATTTCCTTTCACTCTCTCCCACTTATTACTCATGTTGCTGCTTCTTCTTTATTCATCTTGAGATCACCGCATATGGTGGATAGGGTCATTAATTCCAATTAAACAAATTTAAAACAAAATACAAAAGGCTCACTTCGTTGTTGTTTTTTGTTACTTACTGTTAATTTAGTGAGGTCAAATTTCAACCAAAAAAACCCACAACAAACCAGCTTACAGGGTGTCCAGCAGAAAGTCCACTTTAAATTTCTTGCCTCAAAGGAAAAATTCCTAAGCAGGAAATGAAACAATCTCCCGACATTAGAAAAGGAGAAAGCATATATATATATATTTATATACATGTACGTATATTAGGAATTAGAAACCGGACTGATGCAGGACAGATAAGTTATAAAAAAAAATTGTATCAATGGCTTTCTACTTGAGTACGTTTCATTGAAATTGAATGTAATCAAAGCTTCTTTTAATGTTGATGATTCATTTGTTTTGCTTCGGATCCATAAAATTTCAATATTTAATTTACTGAAATTACTGTCATGACCCCCGTTTTCATGTGGGTGGTTGAAATTTGGAGTGCTGCTGGTAAGACTATTATAGATGGGTCAATATGGCAACATTGTAAATCATCCAATGTATGGTTTGGTCAGTGCCACAGTCCCAAATCGTAATGTCCCCTTCCCTCTTCATTCAGTACACAATGTAGCTAAAGTTCCCAGTGATGTCAGAACATCGTCGATTTGGCTTTCAGTTTCTTTTTTCCTCGATTTCTTTGTCTTTGCTCTCATCATCTTCCAATCAGTATCATGGATGGTTAAGTTTGTTAAGGGGGTCTGTTTTTGTCTTGATACTGATGCACTCAAAAAGCGCTTAGTCGAAAACTCCCTAATCCAAAATTGAAGACACCATAGTCAAAAACCTGTAGTCCAAATGAAAATACCATAGTCGAGAAACATGCAGTCCAAAATGAAGATACCATAGTCTGAAAACCTGTAGTCCAAAATGGAGATACCATAGTCTGAAAACATGCAGTCCAAAACGGAGATATCATAGTCCGAAAACTTGTAGTCCAAAACTGAACATGTCATAGTCGAAAACTCTCCAAAACTTAAGATACCAGTCTGAAAACCTGTAGTCCAAAATGGAGATACCATAGTCTGAAAATCTGTAGTCCAAAATGGAGATACCATAGTCTGAAAACCTGTAGTCCAAAATGGAATACCATAGTCTGAAAACCTGTAGTCCAAAATGGAGATACCATGGTCTGAAAACCTGCCAAAATGGAGATACTATAGTCTGAAACATGTAATCCAAAATGGAGATACCATAGTCTGAAAACATGTAATCCAAAATGGAGATACCATAGTCTGACAAACATGTAATCAAAATGGAGATACCATAGTCTGAAAACATGTAATCCAAAATGGAGATACCATAGTCTGAAAACATGTAATCCAAAATGGAGATACCATAGTCTGAAAACCTGTAGTCCAAAATGGAGATACCATTGTCCGAAAAATTTGCCAAGTCTCGATTTTAAAAACCAAAAATTTCCTTCCGTCAACTGAAATTTCGCTTTAGTTTGACTTATTTCCAAATGTTTTGAAAAGTCTGAAACAATGTCTGTTCTAGTTCTAGGATGGCCATTTAAAAAAAAACAAGAAAGAAAGAAATAAGCAAGGACATAAGCATGTTTGGACAGATGCATATGCCTACAAGGGAGATAACTAAAATAAAAACAGCATCATGTAGGGATGTCCCTTAGATAACTTTATAGTCGAAAAATGGTCATTAATCAGAAAATATGCCTCGTCCATGTATTTCGGATTAAGTGTTTTGATTTTGAATGTACTGGGATATTCTCAAACCATTTCTAATCCACTAAGAAAGCAAATCTTTATTTCATTTTGTTTGAATTAGAAATATTTTTGGATTCATTCATTTGTCTTCCTTTTGAAAAAGTTGCCTTTTTTGCAATTAAGTGTTTTTGCTTTCTTTCGGTTTTATTATTGTTTTGTTTGCCTGTCTTCGTTTTCTTCCAGGATGTCATTTTCCCCACCCACTTTTGCTGGCTGTAAAAAGCGAAATTTAAGAACTTTTCTTTGTTTCTATCGTTTTGCTATTCATCGGCCTGTGTCATCTTGTCCTCTGATAGAACCCTTGAAACAGGGACCATCATGTATACATGTGTGTGATCAAACGTTAGTGTTCTGTGCAACAAACATGTGGTGATGAGGATGCAGAGTCAAGCATGTGACTATGAGGTCACAGGTTTGAATCTATAGTTTTTGCTAGGTCCGATATCTTATTTTGTTGTTATGTCCAAGAAAGAAACAAAATCCCCAGCCCAGTTACCCATTCCTTCCAGTCCCACCCTCCATTTGTGAATGAATGGATTATCAGCTTCCATTGGGAGTTAAAATCTGTGACAAATCAATGTCTTATTTGGGCAAGGGGGTTTTGTAAATGTAGCATTTGACACTTACTATACCCTTATCCCTTCCGAAGAAACCTGGATAAGATTTGGTCATTGAGGGGTCTCACTGAAGGGTGTGGAAGTGGAAACTTGGGTTGCTTCAATCCGATGTCAAAAATGGGTGTGTTGTGTTTGATAATGGTAGCCCTCTTCATACGCAGCATACCACATGTGTTAACACCTCGTGTGTAGACGCTGAATGTGTAGATACCACATGTGTAGACACTTCATGTATAGATGCTACATGTGTAGGTACCATACGTGTAGACACCGTGTGTAGACGCATCTGTAGGTACCACATGTGTAGAGACCTTGTGTGTAGACGCTGAATGTGTAGATACCACATGCGTAGACGCCTCATGTGTAGATGTCTTGGGTGTAAATACCACATGTCTAGACTTCTCAGTCTCTTATGGCATCTTTCAAAACAGATCAACTGTTTCGTTACTCATAACATTCTGATAACAAATCATCTGTTCTTGTTGAAAATAATGTTACCCTTACATACATGTATGCCATTTTTATAACAAATCAAATGGGGTTTTTTTTGTGTTACGCTTGACG
>JAXRKP010000116.1:122500-125000 GCA_037039925.1 Doris montereyensis
GTTCCACAAGGCAAGTGTGAAGACGACTAGGTTCTTGAGTCAGAGAGAGACAAAGAAAGAAAGAGTAGCAATGAAATGGAAAGAGAAAGCCGATGAATGACCATCATCGTAAATCCAGTCAAATCAAGAGATGGAGTGTCTTCAAAAGATCTGAACAGACAGACAGACAGGCAGACAGAGAGAGAAACATTTCAATGAAAGAGAGATAGAGTTTTGAGCTGTGAAAGAAGGGATCATCACGATCCAGTGAAAACAACACAATATTAGTGCAATTCAATGAGAAGAGATTAGCATATTGTTTGGAAGAGTAGAGAGGAGAGAGAGTGGATGATTTCAAAGATCGAAACATGACATATTTAAAACATGTATTTATAGATAGTGAGACTAGAACTAAGCCTAGGTTTCAGATATAACCACTCCATATAAGGTTCGAGAAATATCTAGAATATAGATCTAAGTATTACCTGGAGTGCACCCAACAAATGATGTCAGTTATAATTATTCTATTGAAAGGCTGAAAGATATAAAAGAAAAAGACATAGATAGAGAAACCTATAGAAAGCTAGTGAAGAGATGATAGATAGAAATTTCATTAGATAGAACGAGTTTGATATGAAAATGAGTATGATGAAAGAAAGAGATGAGAGAGGAAGGAGTTAGAGGAGGAGGAGGATAGATAGATAGATAGATAGATAGATAGTAGATAGTTTAGATCAGATAGATAGATAGGATAGTTATTGAAATTAAGAGTAAAAGATAATAGATAGAGAGATCCTAGGACTCTGATTCTAAGAAGGCTGGATGATGAGGGATTCCCCCAGAGGGAGAGAGAGAAGAGATGATGTATTTTATTCCCTACTCTGATTCCTAAGGAGATAGATAGATAGTAGTTTATTCCCCCATAGATTCTAGGGAGATAGATAGATATTTTATTCCCCTACTCTGATTCTAAGAGAGGCTAGATGATGTATTTTATTCCCCTACTCTGATTCTAAGAGAGCTAGATGATGAGTTATTCCCCCACTCTGAGAGATGGCTAGATTTTGTAGTTTATTCCCCTAGAGGGAAGAGGCTGGATGAGGGAGGGATTCCCCCACTCTGATTCTAAGGAGGCTAGATGATGTAGTTTATTCACCCACTCTATTCTAAGGAGGCTAGATGATATTATTTATATTATATAGTCTGATTCTAAGGAGGCTAGATGATGTATAGATATTCCCCCACTCTGATTCTAAAGAAGGCTAGATAGATAGATGGATATTCACACACTCTGATTCTAAGGAGGCTAGATAGATATTTTATTCCCCCCCGCACTCTGATTCTAAGGAGGCTAGATGATGTAGTTTTATTCCCCCACTCTGATTCTAAGGGAGAGCTAGAGAGTAGATTCCTAGACTCTGATTCTAGATAGAGGCTAGACGGACAGACAGACAGACACTCAGACAGACAGATGCTGGATGAGATATTCCCCAGCTCTGATTTAAGGATGATGGATGAGGTATTTCATTCCATTAAAAAGGGGGACACACTGCATACAATATGAATAGAATGTATAGCATAGATAGATACAAGATAGATAGATAGATAGATAGGGGGGGGGATAACTAGATAGCCTAGACAGATAGATAGATAACTAGATAGATAGAGGGGCGACATAGATAAATTGTTTTAGTTTAGTTTAGAGTTTGTTTTCCATTTTGGTATATGTATATGAGTAACTGTGAAAATATATACACTTTGTACCATTAAACGTTTATAGCATCCATGGTTGGATGATCGATCAGACATCTAGGATTTTCACTCAACGTTCAAATCTATCTCCTAGTTTAGTTATGAATAAAATCCTCCAAAACCTGTCCCGATCGCTAGATCCATTCAATATCTAATAGGTGACGTCGAGTTGTTTCTTTAGATATTTTGGATAGATAGATAAATTAGAATTAGATAGAAAAATAACATAGATTATTTATATGCAAAAATAGACATGTTCTAAAAAGTTTGCAAGATATCAAGAAAATAGACAGTTCATTCTATAAACATTGGCAAAACCAAATATTTTACAAATCGGTCGGTAAATGATGGAGATACATAGAAATTAAGTGGGAAAAACTACATAGATAGAAAAAAATAGATAATAAAGAAAAAGAAAATAATATATAAAAAGACTAGACAGGTTTCTCTTCTTGTAACAGCCCCATTACTCTTTTTGTCAGTCTCTTGCATTGTTACTAATGATAAATAGGATTATAAAGATAGATAGATAGATAGATAGATAGATGAATAATTGATAGATAGATAGATAGACAGATAGATAGAGACATAGGTAGATGGATAGATAGATATAGATAGATAGATAGATAGATAGAGACATATATATATATAGATAAATAGATGATATAGATATATAGATAAGTAGATAGATAGATAGACAATTAGATAAGTAGGTTAATAGATATATAGATGGATGGATAGATCGATAGACATCCAGATAGTGAATAGA
>JAXRKP010000116.1:137500-157500 GCA_037039925.1 Doris montereyensis
GCAGAAGCAGCAGCATCATTATCAATATCATCACCATCATCCTCATCCTTATCAACACCATCGTCATCAACGGCAACATTAATATCATCATTATCATCAACACCATCGTCATCAACAGCAACAGTAGGATCATCATCATCATCGTCGTCATCAACAGCAACATTATCATCATCCTCCTCAACAGCAAGAGTAACATCATTATCCTCGTCATCAACATAAGGAGCGTCGTCATCACCATCATTACCATCATCATCATCACCATCATCATCATCATCATCGTCATCAACAGTAGCAATAGCATCATCATCATCATCATCATCATCATCATCATTAACATCTTCAGCAACAGCAGCAGCAGCAGTAACATCATCATCATCAAGATTGGTAGCAGAAGCATAGTCATCCGTCATCATCACCATGGTATGATACTACTTATCCAGTATCATTATCAACATCGTTACCATCACCATGATCATTTTCATCATCACCACCATCACCATCATCATTGTCATCATCACCACCATCACCACCATCATCACCGCCATGACCATCATTATCTTCATCATCGCCACCTTGACCATCATTATCTTCGTCATCACCACAATCACCATAATCACCTTCATCATCACCACCATGATCATCATCATCTTCATCAATCCCACCATGACCACCATCATCACCATCACCACCATCACCATCACACATGGGCTATTACATAGAACTTGTCTTGTTTCTTTCCCTCACATTCTAGTATGGAAGACCAAGGTCTTGGCCGCTCTTTTGAGATGCTTCGTTGGTTTGGAAGCGAGCAAATTCGTAACGTCGGTGTGAGTACAACGCTGACAACATCCAATCAAATCCCCCTATTTAGGTTAACTTCAGACATTCTAGAAACCACGGGAATCGGTGGTACATGGGTAAGGTGTCGGCCTCTCAACCTTAAGGTTGTGAGTTCATGCCCGGCCGATTGATTACATTTTTTCGAGTTTTAAAAATGTAAATCTACACCTCTCCCCCCCCCCTTTCTCTCCCCACTCCACGTACAAGCAGATGGGTGGATCGACGCGCAGTCCCAATTGGAGACGGACGACAAAAAAGGAAATCCCGTGTACAAACCCAAATCCTCTGTGCATGTTGACAGGGCAGGCAGTCCACGCAAAATTAAAAATCCCACAAAAAACTCCGAGATTCCCATATCACCTTAGTTGTAGATGTGGGAGAAATCAAATAAATATCTTGCAAAATTAAATTGTTAATTTGTTTTATTATAGTTTGACAGGTTTATGAAATTGCAATTTACTTTCATGTTATGTATAGTGTGGGCGTTTTCGTTGGTGGAGGATAGACTGTTAGAGAAAAAATGGATTATAGGTAGGATTGCGGAGAAGGTAGGGGCGGGAGAGGGTAGGGTTAAGAATATTGTAGGGGTAGGAAGAATTGAGGTTGGGATAATATGAAGAGGAGAAAGTACTACATGTAGTTGCAGAGGAAGTTAAGTCAACATAATGTCAATGATATTGTTTTGAGTGACTTTTTTATGATTGTGACGTGAGGATGATATTTATAAGAAACAAACGAGAAAAAGCCCCGCTCCCCCCCCCCCCTTCCCATACCTTTCTTGTATTTACAATTATTCTTTCTCGTTCTTCCCCAATCTATCCACATTATTTGTGTGTCCGTGTAATCGAATACAGCTAAGACTGACAGCAAAGTCGTTTCGATACTAGACTGAACTTAAAAACAAAAATAAAATATTTGTTCAGGATTTCATGGATTCACCTACTTTCATGCTGGGTTCTTGATCCACCTTGTAAAATCAAATTGATGTGACAAGTCTATGTGACAAGTCTATGTGACAAGTCTATGTGACAAGTCGATGTGACAAGTCTATGTGACAAGTCTATGTGACAAGTCTATGTGACAAGTCTATGTGACAAGTCATGTTCATTTTGTTTTTCCGATGAGTCACCCTGTCCTTCATTGCAAAACTTCATTTATTGACAGACTTTTGGCGGAAACATTATGAATGCAAGTCCTATCTCAGATTTGAACCCTCTTCTCCTGGCTGCTCAAGCTCGTTTTCTTATCGCATCTTCAGGTGAGTGACTCCAGCGGTGATTTATAATTAGTATTGTGTTACCAAAATGTGGAATTGTTTTGTTAAGAAAATGCACAGAACAACAACAAGAAAGCGCCTGTCCTTGTACAAATGTTGGGTTTTTTGCCTGAGAGCATCTGCTTCAAAGGTTTCTCAACAGTGGCAATGTCAGGGTTAGTATCAATGAATAATTGATGTACATGTATGTCAAATACTTATATTTAAATATTATAACATAATGACTTTTTGTGTGTGGTTGATATCTGTTGATATAACCATTTTGGGGAAGATTTTAGAATATTTCAATGTTTTATATAAATGTATGTAGGGAATTCAATAGTGTTAAAGTGGTGTAAATTATATAGATCTACCTTAATTTGATCTCTTTAGTAGTGTGAGTTAGGTTTTTGAAGATAGCACATGCACTTCTAAGATGTTCCTTTAATAGTGTTAGGGAATCGGTGGTACAGAGGGAAGGTGTCAACCTCTCAGTCGGAAGGTCGTGGGTTTGTGCTCAAAACGTTGAACACTTTTCTCGATTTTTGTTTTCAGGTAAAGACCATCATCACCCCCCCCCTCTCCCACCTGGTCTAGGTAGATAGGTGGACATCTAGTTCTGTCAGAGACGAGCGATAAAAAGGAATTCCCGTGTGAAAATCAAAATAATCACAATCAGTAATGGTGTTCTGTATTAGATTTGAAAATTTAAAACACTGCCAAAAAGTGAAGCCAGAGGCATACTATCCGAAACGGGTCGCTAAGAGCATCATCTGTAAGAAAAGCCTGCAACAGAATAGCGTCCTGTGTAGGGGGCAAAGTACAATCGCCCATTCCACTTCGTGCTCTATGAAAGCAGGAAAGTTAGAATCGTGATTTGATTTGACCTCATCCACAACTATTTGGTAGGATTTTGGGTTTGGCCAGACTGCCAAGTAAACAGCCAAGGTATCTTTAACATGCACAGAGTACTGCGATCTGCACAAGGGGCCTCCTTTTTATCTGCCGTCTCCAACTAGACGTTATGTCGATCGACCAACCTGGATCAAAGGAAAGGGGGAGCCGGTCTTTGACTCATGAAAACAATTGCCAACCTGTTGGGGTACGAACCCAGGAGCTTCTGGTCGAGAAGCCGACACTTTAACTTTGGACCACCAGGTTTCCCTCTCATACTCGCGTTATAAAAACCGTCTTAACTAAGCTCTGGTTTAAAGCGTGGTATTACCATAACAAGAAAATCAAAATCAAATAAAAATTGTAACTTCTTCAGATAGCAGCTATGTACTCCAGGCTAGTAAGGAGTTCTTCACCGGCTACAAGAAAACTTCATTGAAAGACGATGAGATACTCGTGTCTGTCACGATACCTTTCACTTCAGGTAAATTATTGCCTGATTCTCAACAAAGATCGTGTTTGCATGTCGATTAGTGAAAGCAAGATTGCTATACCTGCTAAAAGGCCGATCCGCGATGGCGCTTTTTTTACGTGTAACGAATTATCATCATTATCATTATTATTATTATTATTATTATTATTATTATTATTATTATTATTATTATTATTATTATTATTATTATTATTATTATTATTATTATTATTATTATTATTATTATTATTATCATATCATCACCATCATCATCATCATCATCATCATCATCATCATCATTATTATTATTATTATTATTATTATTATCATTATTATTATCATTATTATTATTATTATTATTATTATTATTATTATTATTATTATTATTATTATTATTATTATTATTATTATTATTATTGTTGTTATTATTGTTATTATTATTATTATTATTATTATTATTATTATTATTATTATTATTATTATTATTATTATTATTATTATTATTATTGTCATTATTATTATTATTATTATTATTATCCTTACCACCATCCTCCTCACTATCATCCTCATTATGATTATTACTATTTTTATTTCTGTTGTTGACATTATTACCGGGCTCCTCAGATAGGCGTTGTATTATGTAACATATCCAATTTCATCTGAGCATACATTGTATTCTCACTTAAATCAAACCTTGACTAATCTTTGTAAAACCAAGTGTGCACTTTTTTACATTCAAGAATAGAAATCTACAGATGGAATGACTTTGACTATCACTACTTGTTTCTAACTGTGTAGGCAGAGCATGTGTGGCTTCAAGCAGGCCAACCGCAAAGAAGACGACATCGCTATCGTCAATGCCGGCATGTACGTCCGTCTCAATGACCAGCGAGGTGTCCAAGATTTGAGGCTGGCGTTTGGTGGCATGGGGAAGACGACAATTCTGGCAAGCAAAACCAGGGAAGCTCTTCTAGGAAGGTACCGTTTTTGGTCCCCCTTCTCCCTCCCCGATCCGTTTCCTACCATGTATATATGTGTTTGTGTGTTTGTGTGTATGTGTGTGTGTGTGTGTGTGCGTGTATGTGAAACCTAGGGTTCATCTAGATGTAATGCTGTTCTCATTAACATGCGTAGCTTATCCGTGAATGAGGATTCCTGAACCTTCTTTCGGAAAAGAAGTCCGCTAGTCCAGAGGCACGCATGAAGAAATGGTACATATCTTGTTTCACATTCACGGATGAATGTCCATCTGAACTGCTTCTTCATGCTACACACCACCTGGTTATGGGATTCCCTACCAGAAAATGTAACAAACGTAAACATGACTCTAAGGTGCACAGCTAGGTATGGTTGTCTGTCCATTACACTCAGACAGTCGCGATTATCGTTATCCACATTGTAACATGGTTACTTATATTTTTGAAGGGGATTCCCCTAATAGAGGAAAGCATATGACGCAATCAATTATAGTGTGTTTAAAACCCTGTTGAGTTTGTGACGTAATCATTTTGGTGTGCCCTAGATCCGATTCGTTTATATCTGGAAAGGGAGATAATTGTGTAGAACTGTGTCAAAATGTTTAGAATGGTGTAAACATTTCCGTTTTTAGAAAAAGCTTAGTTTTCGACTATAAATTATAGCTGGGATATGATAGGACGGAGTAGACAAGAAGTGTTGTGTGTATTCATTCCCCTCGCTTTATGCTAGCCAACATTGGATGTATTTGTGAATTTAATTTTGTTTCATCCATCGATTGAGTGTTGACTGTGAGTATAATAAATAGCCTTGTTATAATTATTAATCGAGCCTTGGTGTTACTAGTGTCTACTTCAACCATATAGATCTAGAGTCATTGCCTGCTACATTTAATACCTCTGTAACACATATGAAGCTACGACTAACTTGAATTGGATTGGAATGTGAATTAGGATAATGATCATAGGTCCAAAATTGTCCAATGTGTTGTTAGGATAATATGTTCTAAACTGACGATAAGGAGCGTAGTTAGCCTGTTTGGCAGTGCACTTTCCTTTCACGATGAGGCGATGGGTCCCCACACAGAGGTCGCGAGTTCGATTCTATTGGTGCCCAAAGATTTATTTCTGTCTATTCCTTTGTTTTTGTCTTGTCTTTGTTCATATGGCGCTTCAATATTATGTCATGTCATAAATCCTTCACATTCGACGTTTTCCTTTCCTCACTGTTTGTTTTAGTAATCAACTTCTTAGAATTGCGCAGTGATTTAATAAGTATAATGCATATTAATTTATAATTTATATAGCGCCGATATCCATAAAAAATATGCTGAAAGGCGCTGTACAATGAGAGTGTGATATGGAACATTATGATTCAAGCAGGGCGACAATGATAGTACATACCTGGATAATAAATAAAAAACACACTTAAGCTTCAAAAATCACACATTCAACTTAGTATACTAAATGCAGAGCGAAACATTTCTGCTTTCAACGACTTTTTAAAGTAGTCGAGTGATTTGGAATTTTGTGTATGAGGTGACAGAGAGTTCCAAACATCGGGGCCAGAAAATGTAAAGGCAAGATAAACAAGAAGAAGAAGATTTTGACATTTTACCGATCAAGTGATAAGACATTACATGATCTAAGCTACCGACTTGCACAATGAACATTATTTAGTGACTTCAGATTCTCAGGGGCATCATCATGGTGAATGCATATAAAAACAAGACAAGCCAATTTAAATTCAACTTTCTTCTCCACCAGTAACCAATGAAGCGACTGCAAGACAGCAATTTTATTTCTATAAAACACTTTATTCATTTCTTTCTTTCTACCTTTCTTTTTATCTCCAGGACCTGGGACAACAGCCTGTTAGAAATGGCGTGTTCGGACCTCCTTCTTCCCCTCCGACCTACCTTTGCCCTCTGATGCCCCAGGGGGAATGGTGGTATATCGGAAAACGCTCTGTCTCAGCTTCTTCCTACGATTTTTCAACAGCGTACTGAAGGAAATAAGCATGGTAAGAGGGAGACTCGGTAGTGCAGAGGTAACGTGTCGGCCTCTCAACTCAAAGTAAATAGGTTAATAATGTATTACAAAAGAGAAAGAAGAGTAAATTTATAAAAAGTACATGTATGTATGAATGAATTAAAGAATGAATGAACCAACGAACGAACGGACGAGTGAATGAATGACTGAATTATTGAGTAAATGAATGAATGAATAAATGAATGAATGAATGAATGAACGAATGAATGAATGAATGAATGAATGAATGAATGAATTGATGAATGCATAAAAATGCAACAAACTAAATTTGTGGCTAGAACTGTTAACAATTGATTACACCACAATAAATAATCAATAGTTAAACAAGATTAGTTTAAGGTTCATTTTTTTCTCCAACCATCGCTTACCCCACAATCTTCCTCCACAGAACCAGCTCAGTGACATATCATCTTGCACAAGCCTGGTCCGAGGGGAGAGCAGAGGCAGCCAGTTTTACGCCATCACTAAATCGACGTCTGAATGTGACACAATTGGCAAACCTTTGCCCCACGTTTCTGCCTACAAACAGTGTACTGGGGACGCTGTGTACATGGACGATGTTCCTATTACAGAGGGTATGACGATACGCTTTTGACATCTCAATGTAATTAGGGGGGGAAATTTGACGACTCAGAACCAAGTTGTCGGCCTTTCAACCAAAAGGGCGTGGGTTCGTGACGACAGGTTGAAAAAAAAGTTATTGATTTTTTTACAATTTTTGTTTTTGTTTTTAGTAAAAACCCTTCCCACTGGTCCAGGTAAGTATGTCGATATCTAGTCCCATCGGAGACGGACGATAAAAAAGAGGTCCCGTTTGCAGATTGCAACACACTATGCGTGCTAAAGATGTCCTGGCTGTTCACCCTCAATATATCCTGTACTTGTTCTAATAGTTTGTATAATTTATGGAGGTCTGGTTTAAAGGCCTATCGTGATTACACGGTCAAGCTTTCTTGAATGAAGTATGATAAAAAAACAAACTGTTATGGTGAGATTTATGATAATTGACTGGTGTCTGGGATCGAGTGGGTAGGCTGCCGTACTTGGGGTCATGAAGTCCCGGATTTGAATCCTGGTAAAGCTACGTGCGACATTGTGGTCCTTGCGAAATACACTTGACACGCATCCCCCTCCCCCTCCCCCTCCCCCTCCCCCCTTGGGTACAAGCTCTAGCTTGGAGGTAAACATCTGCGTCAGGCTGGCGTCCTGGCCAGGAGGCAATTATTATCACCTGTTCCGCATCGGATATGAGCTGCAGGGTTGTCCATGCAGACGAATTGTCAGACAGTTGTGAGGTTAAGACTGGAATACGTCAGGGATGTCTGCT
Organism: Doris montereyensis; assembly: GCA_037039925.1. Classification (NCBI taxonomy): domain Eukaryota; kingdom Metazoa; phylum Mollusca; class Gastropoda; order Nudibranchia; family Dorididae; genus Doris; species Doris montereyensis. The sequence continues at coordinate 145,315 of JAXRKP010000116.1, forward strand.
GTCACCCTTCCCCTTCCTCCTATTAATTGACAGGATCATGAAGACCACAACAAGAAGCAGGAACAATGGGATACGATGGACACTTTGTACACAGCTGTACGACCTCGACTTTGCTGATGACCTAGCACTGCTCCCCCACAATCGCACACAGATGCAGGACTAGACGACCCACCATGAGACAACACCAGCATGGACAGGACTGATGAAGATAAACACCAGAGTCGGTACCCGAGTCACAATAGGCGTTGAACCCATCAGGGAAGTACACTCATTTGTAAACTTGGGAAGCGTGGTTGACAAGCAGGGGTAGGGACACCGACAGAGATGTCACAGCCAGGATAGACAAGACACGAGCAGCATTTATTATGCTCAAAAACATCTGGGTTTGAAGAGAGATACATATTATAGAACCAAAGATACGTATCTTCAATTCCAATGTGAAGTCGGTCCTGCTCTATGGCTGTTAGACATGGAAAATGGTCGGGACAACACAACGGAAAATTCAGACATTCATTAACACGTGTCTGAGGCGCATTTTAAAGATCAGATGGCCAGAAAAGATAAGAAATGAAGACCTTCGGCAGAGGGCAGGACAGGAATCAGTGGCCATACAGATCCTACGGAGAAAGTGGGGTTGTTAGACACACGCTCAGGAAACCAACACCCAGCACCACACGCCAGTCCCTGATCTGGAACCTGCAAAGGAAAAGGAAGAGAGGCCGACCTCGCAGCACCTGGAGGCGAGACAATGAAGAGTAGATAAAGATGCAGGCAACCAACTGGACATGAATTCAACAGGCATCCCAGAACAGAGTGCGATGGCGGGGTGTCGTCGATGGCCTATGCTCATCCTGGAGCTATGTGCCTAAGAAAGCAAGTTCCGCTTCACGCTACAGAAATTGGGATATGCTCCGGCTCCACAGGCCGTAAAGACCATGAAGGTACTTTAATTTTTCCACTTATGATAATGAAAAGGGTGATGATGATGATGATGATGATGCTGCTGCTGTGGTGGCAGCGGTGGTGGTGGTGGTGGTGGTGGTGATTATGTCAATAAGAATAGCAACAGTAAATTTAATGAATGTGATCTTTCCACGTATCATTCCCCCATCCTCCCCTCCCTGCCCCCAACCCCCTCCCACCCCACCCCTCACCCTCCATCCCCCAAACCAAAACGCATCTGAATTGTGAAGTTTCCATTCTTCCTTTCTTTTCGACGTGACAGGAGAATTTTTCCTGGCTCTAGTCACCAGCCCAAAGGCCCACGCCAAGATCACGTCACTAGATGCCAGCGTAGCTTTGTCTATGCCTGGTGGTAGATGTGGTAGACCACAGGATGTTCCCGCCAGCAACGAATGGGACGCCATGGAGCAGACATTTGCCTCAGACAAGGTAAGAAAACGTATTCTCCCATTCCCATCGATGCAGTTTATATCACAAAGATAAAAGATGAATTTCGTCGGCCCAGAATTATACTGCCTTGACTACTTGTATACATATTGACTGACGATTTTGGAGTCGTTATCATCATCAGATTGTCGGTCCATGTTTGTTACAATAACTGTCACTTGCAAGTTGTTTTAAACTTCAGACTCTCTTTCCAGCTGAGAACTTTAAAGCCACGTTTCTCAAAACGAGTTTATGTGTGGTTTTAACGACATACTTCTGAGCCGTCAACATGTGTAGACACATTGACACATTGACACATTGACACATTGACACATCGACACATTGACACATTGACACATTGACACATTTGTGTGTAGATAAACAGCCAAACCATCTTTAACATGCACAGAGTGTTGTGATCCGAACACGGGACCTCCTTTTTATCGCGCGTTTCCGATGGTACTAGGTGTTGATTTGCCTACCAGGACCAGCGGGCTGAGTGTTACTCAAAATAATTCAAATGAAACATCGGGGCTTGAACCGATGACTTTTGGTTGAGAGGCCGACACCTTACTTCTGGACCACCGAGTCCCCCGATTAACAATAAAGCAAGGGGCATGTCGAAAGTCATCAATAATGACATTGAATAATATTAAAGCCCCCGTAGGAACAAAGACAAGACAAACTAAAAGTAAAAGACAGAAACAGAAATCTTTGGACACTTCTCTTATCATGGCAAGGCGATGGTTTCGACAAAGAGGTCGTGGGATCGATTTTATTGATGCCCAAAGATGTATTTTTATGTCTATTCCTTTGTATTTGCTTTGTCCTTGTTTCTACGCGGCTTAAACATTATTTCAGGCTGCAGAAATGTGTCCTCTTTATGACAACTGTCATTGATCGCCTATATTGTTGTTATTGGGGTTTTTTCTATCGTTGCCACACAGGTCGTCCATGAAGGGCAGGTGGTGGCGGCAGTGGTGGCAACCAGTCCATGTCAGGCACGGCAGTTTGTCGATGTGACGTACGAAGACCTGGTGCCTATGTCACCATCCAAGACGCCATCAAAGCTGACACTATTCATCCCATTTCATTTAGTGTAAGTCCGGTATTAACAGCAGCGAAAATGGTATTTGGTGTAAGATTGATAGTTAGTGTAAACATTGCATTTAGGATAAGACTGACATTTAGTTTAAATGACATGAAGTGTAAAAATGGTATTCAGTGTAAAATTGTCATTTAGTGTAACACTGACATTGAGTAAAATAGCATGTAGTGTAAGATTGACATTTATTATAAGAATAGCATATAGTGTAAGACTGGCATTTAGTGTAATGACAGCATGTAGTGTAAGACTGGCATTTAGTGTAATGACAGCATGTAGTAAGACTGGCATTTAGTGTAATAATAGCATATAGTGTAAGACTGGCATTTAGTGTAATGACAGCAGTGTAAGACTGGCATTTAGTGTAATGACAGCATGTAGTGTAAGACTGGCATTTAGTGTAATAATAGCATATAGTGTAAGACTGGCATTTAGTGTAAGAATAGCATATAGTGTAAGACTGGCATTTAGTGTAATAATAGCATATAGTGTAAGATTGACATTTAGTATAAGAATAGCATATAGTGTAAGACTGGCATTTAGTGTAATAATAGCATGTAGTGTAAGACTGGCATTTAGTGTAAGAATAGCATGTAGTGTAACATTGCATTTAGTATAAGAATAGCATGTAGTGTAAGACTGGCATTTTATAAGAATAGCATGTAGTGTAAGATTGACATTTAGTATAAGAATAGCATGTAATGTAAGACTGACATTTAGTATAAGAATAGCATGTAATGTAAGACTGGCATTTAGTATAAGAATAGCATGTAATGTAAGACTGACATTTAGTATAAGAATAGCATGTAATGTAAGACTGACATTTAGTATAAGAATAGCATGTAATGTAAGACTGACATTTAGTATAAGAATAGCATGTAATGTAAGACTGGCATTTATTATAAGAATAGCATGTAATGTAAGACTGACATTTAGTATAAGAATAGCATGTAATGTAAGATTGACATTTAGTATAAGAATAGCATGTAGTGTAAGACTGGCATTTAGTGTAATGACAGCATGTAGTGTAAGACTGGCATTTAGTGTAATGACAGCATATAGTGTAAGACTGGCATTTAGTGTAATAATAGCATATAGTGTAAGACTGACATTTAGTATAAGAATAGCATGTAGTGTAAGATTGACATTTAGTATAAGAATAGCATGTAGTGTAAGGCTGACATTTAGTGTAATAATAGCATGTAGTGTAAGACTGACATTTAGTATAAGAATAACATGTAGTGTAAGATTGACATTTAGTATAAGAATAGCATGTAATGTAAGACTGACATTTAGTATAAGAATAGCATGTAATGTAAGACTGACATTTAGTATAAGAATAGCATGTAATGTAAGACTGACATTTAGTAAGACATGTAATGTAAGACTGACATTTAGTATAAGAATAGCATGTAATGTAAGACTGACATTTAGTATAAGAATAGCATGTAGTGTAAGATTGACATTTAGTATAAGAATATGTAATGTAAGACTGACATTTAGTATAAGAATAGCATGTAATGTAAGACTGGCATTTAGTATAAGAATAAGTAATGTAAGACTGACATTTAGTATAAGAATAGCATGTAGTGTAAGACTGACATTTAGTGTAGCATGTAATGTAAGATTGACATTTAGTATAAGAATAGCATGTAGTGTAAGACTGGCATTTAGTGTAATGACAGCATGTAGTGTAAGACTGGCATTTAGTATAAGAATAGCATGTAATGTAAGATTGACATTTTAAGAATAGTAGTGTAAGACTGGCATTTAGTGTAATGACAGCATGTAGTGTAAGACTGACATTTAGTGTAAGAATAGCATGTAGTGTAAAATTGACATTTAGTGTAAGAATAGCATGTAGTGTAAGACTGGCATTTAGTGTAACAAAACATGTAATGTAAGATTGACATTTTTTTTTAAAGAATATCATGTAGTGTAAGACTGACATTTAGTGTAAGAGCATGTAGTGTAAGATCGACATTTAGTGTAAGACTGACATTTAGTGTAATGTTGATATTGATGATGTAGTGTAAGCTTGGCATTTATTGTAAGACTTGCATTAATTGTAAGATTTGCATTTATTGTAAGACTGAGATTTAGCATGACACTGTAATTAAGTGCAAGAATGAAATTTAACCTGAGAATGACATTTACCTTAATAATGACATCTAGTGTTAAGTCTGTAAGCATGATATTTAGTGTAAAAATGGCCTGGTATAGTGTTGACAATGATTACTCTGACACTTACGGTAAGACAAACACTGAGTCTAAGAATGACATTTAGTGAAACCTGACATCTAGTGTAATACTGTACCATTGTTAAAGAAATTTCACCCCCCCCCACCCCTCTTTTCACCCTAAAGGAACTCCACAATCATGGACTGTCTTAAATCAAGCTTTAGAACCCTTTCTTGGTATATGTATTTTGTTTTATTAGAAGTAAATCCTGTCTACTATGATGATTGGCGGTGATCTCAATTTCTAGATAGGTACTGTACATGATGTATTTTGGTTCTTTCTTTCAGTTAAACGACGGAGACACGGGCTTGGCGTTCCAACGTTGCGACTACACAGAGGAAGGAGAGGTGCACGTCAACGCACAGGAGCATTCTACCTGGAACCCAACGGCTGTATTGTCTATCCGAGAGATGGAGACGAGCTGGAGGTCATCACGACCACTCAGTCCCCGTCTCACATGCAGGTGGGTTTGTGTATTGGACGTCCCTATTCTGTGGGGACTAGGAGTGGACCACAGGCAAGGTATAGGCCCCTCAACCAAAACATAAAAAGGTTGTGGGTTTGTGTGGACGTGTCCCTATTCTGTGGGGACTAGGAGTGGACCACAGGCAAGGTATAGGACCCTCAACCAAAACATTAAAAGGTTGTGGGTTTGTGCCCGACTGATTGAAAATGTTTTCTCGATTTATTTATTTTTATTTTTTTTTTATTTTTTTTTTAAATTTGTTTGGTCCATATAGGTGGCTGACACGTGAGACCGGACGCATGCGCAAATAGGTACACGCACCAACTTGGGGGTAGGGGGTAAATCTTGCGCCAGACTAGTTCAGACGATCATTATAATCCCCTTTTTTCCGCTTCACGCTACAGAAACCGAGATAAGCTCCGGTAACGGCCTTGGGGGGACTTAACTTCTTTTTTTATGTATAACTTTATGATTTTACCGACGCTCATGAAAAGTTTGAACTCATCCAGATCTACCTCAGTTGCCTGTTCTGTTCCTTTTGTCTAATTAATCTACGTTAGTCAAACACATCCTTTCTGTTTCTGTCGGACATGATGATCTTCTGGATGTAAAGTTCCTTCAAGGCCTTACGACCCATAGAGCCGTAGCTTATCCCGGTTTCAAAGGCTTGAAGCGGAACAGGGGACAAAAATCACCTACTGGCCAGGACGCTAGTCTGACGCAGGTTTTTACTCCCAAGCTAGTGTGTGTATCCATTTGCTCCCAGGTAGAGTGTGGGGGGGGGCGGGGGCGGGGGTACGTGTTAAGTGTAATTCCCAGGGAACACACCATCGGGACTAGCTTTGCAGTGCCTCCATTTTTCCCTTAGCTTTATGTCAATCGAATGTGTCCTTGTCATTTCATTTTTCCCTTAGCTTTATTTCAATCGAATGTGTCCTTGTCATTTCATTTTTCCCTTAGCTTTATTTCAATCGAATGTGTCCTTGTCATTTCATTTTTTCTTAGCTTTATTTCAATCGAATGTTCTTGTCATTTCATTTTTTTGGACAAAATATAGATTTCAATATTATTTTTAAAAATGTACATGTTAGAGCTGTATCGTAATGGCAATATTTGACCAAGCCACTGAGCGAGCCTTCGAGGTCACCTCTCTTGCTTTGACTGTGTGTGGGTTTTGCTTCCATTTCCCATTCGGAGTGAGAGCGTTGCATCCATGTTACACTGAGTTGAGGTTTGATAGGTACTTGTTTCTAACAACACCCACGTGACCTGCTCGATGTGACATCACTGCTCGCAAGATGCAAATCATTTTGCAATGCACAAATACCGGAAGTCGTGAGACTAGCAATACCCTAAAATAGCGTACTCGATACAGCTCTAGTACATGTATTAAAATAAAACACATAGAAGTCTCGGCATTTTTTTGTGTTTGTTTTTTCTTTCATAATCACGGCTTATAAATGAAAGTATTATAACTTCTGCCTTATGAATTAATTGTCATGAACAGACCCATGAAGCTTTGTACCTAATTTTGAGTGAATATGCAAGTTTTCAAGATTTTTGGTTACGGCATAAAAATCTACTGCTTCGTTACAATGGTAATAATCTAATTTCACGTCAATTAAATATATATTCCTGAGGTAATTTCTGTGTAAGTATTGCTCTCTTAAAGCAACATGTAATCGTGAAACCCACTAGTCTTAATGTGACACCAAAGACTGGCAAAAGGGACGAAACTGATGGGCATGGCCAAAATGTTCCGAGGCAATCAATTATCTCCCTTTCTCCTATTTATTCAAACGCTCATCGACACAACTTGACGTTGATTAAATTTCAGAACCGATATATCGCTAAATGTAGAGTAAGTTCCTTTAAGGCCATAACGGCTTATAGAGCTAGAGCTTATCACGGAACAGATGATAATAATCCACTCCTGGATAGGACGCTAGTCTGGCGCTAGTTTTTACTCCCAAGCTAATGCTTGTATCCATTTTGTACCTGCGTCGAGTGGGGAAATGCGTATTGTTAAGTGTCTTTCCCAAGGAACACAACGTCGGGCCTGACTTTTCCAGGATTTGAACCAGGGACCTCATGTTCCTCAGTCCTGCAGCCTAACCACTCGACCATCGACACGCTAAATGTGATCACACTAAAAATAAATTCAAATATTATTGATATCATTGTTAGTGTTTTTATTACTTGTATTATTATTATTATCATTATCATCATCATCATTATATCATCATCACCATCATCATAATTCACTCAATTGCGGAATTATCTCTCGGTTATTCACCGTGCTTCGTTTAGTCTAGATGATAGTCATCTGCTCACAGCACGTTAAAAATAATGTGATTAAAACGCTGTTATAGGTTCAAGTGTTCTCAAAGGCATTCCTTCGTGAATGAAAGCAGCTCACAGCTGTTTGTAGTTGTGGATTTTCACTCATTGTTCTATCTCTGTGTTTCTATCCCATGGATTCCGTCAGAAAGCTTTGTCGAAGACACTTGGGAAGCCAGCACATCTCATCAACGTGCGAGTTAAAAAAGACTTGGTAAGAGTTCAAAGTTCAATTTTTTCATTTTCCGTTTCTGTCTTTCTCGAACTCACTACGGTACCCTCTTTGGAAATGTCTGTCTTTGTGTCTGTATTGTTTTTGTCTGTGTGATTTACTGTAATCATAAACGTCTGTCTTTGTGTCTGTATTGATTTTGACTGTTTACACTGTCAAGGTTTGTGTACAAGTAACATTATGTGTGATTTATTGTAATCATAAATAAACGTCTGTAACATTTTGTGATTTATTGCAATCATAAACGTCTGTCTTTTGTGTCTATTGTTTTTGTCTGTTTACACTGTCACAGTTTGTGTACAAGTAACAAGATTTATTCTAATCACGTCTGTCTTTGTGTCTTATGTGTGATTTATTGTAATCATAAACGTCTGTCTTTGTGTCTGTATTGTTTTTGTCTGTGTGATTTATTGTAATCATAAACGTCTGTCTTCGTGTCTGTATTGTTTTTGTCTGTTTACACGGTCACAGTTTGTGTACAAGTAACATTATGTGTGATTTATTGTAGTCATAAACGTCTGTCTTTGTGTCTGTATTGTTTTTGTCTGTTTATTGTCAAGGTTTGTGTACAAGTAAAATTATGTGTGATTTACTGTAGTCATAAACGTCTGTCTTTGTGTCTGTATTGTTTTGTCTGTTTACACTGTCACAGTTTGTGTACAAGTAACATTATGTGTGATTTATTGTAATCATAAACGTCTGTCTTCGCGTCCGTATTGTTTTTGTCTGTTTACACTGTCAACGTTTGTGTACAAGTAGCATTATGTGTAAAATATTGTAATCATAAATGTCTGTCTTCGTGTCCGTATTGTTTTTGTCTGTTTACACTTTGTCAAAGTTTGTGTACAAGTAACATTATGTGTGATTTACTGTAATCATAAACGTCTGTCTTCATGTCCGTATTGCTTGTGTCTGTTTACACTGTCAAAGTTTGTGTACAAGTAACATTATGTGTGATTTACTGTAATCATTCAAATTCTAAGTAAACATTCCACACACCCCACATCGCCTATCACTTGTATCTCAAGTTCGATCACCTTACCGGCAGCCACAATGCTCGATGGGAGACGGTAGTCCAAAGGTAAAGGTATCGACTTCTCAACCAAAAAGGTCGAGGCACAAGCCCCGCCCCCACTACCCCCCACCCTCGCCCCCTTTACAGTTGAATAATTTTCTCGAGTTCTTTTTAAAATAGCTCCCCCCCCCCCCCCCCCCGCTTGGTACCTAGTCCCATCGATGATGGATGATAAAAAATTGACGTCTCGTGCGCAGATCACAACTCTGTGCACGATAAATATCCCTTGGTTGTTTACAAGGCAGTCCGCACTAAACCTTAAACTCTACCAAAATCCCCGATGTATCACCTTTGTTATGGATCTGGGTAAATCATACCATAAATATCAACCCACACAAACAAACAGCCAATGAAAATTCATACTCTCTGCTTTCAATACTTTCATCAAATATCATTTTCCCGTTGGTCTTTACAGGTGGAGGTTTTGGCGGGAAAGAGACTAGAAACGCCAGTGTTCTTCTCCCAACGGCTGTGGCCGCCATCAAGTAATGGAAGGGCTCATTGCAATAGTGTGCATAGATCTATGTCCTCTTTTGCAAAAAAAAAATAATAACAAAAAAACGAAACAAACAGTGAATCCTAGGGGATAAAATGAAACCATGCTTCCTGAAAAGTATAAAAGTGATATGGTAAAATTACATCACAATTACAGCCGTTTGAAACTTGGAATTCCCAAAGCGATATGTGCTTAAGTCTATTGTTTTGGGGCATTTTTCTCTAAATGACGTAATTGTCAGTTAGTCACACTATTTGAAATGATGTCACAACACACTATTTGAAATGATGTCACAACACACTATTTGAAATGATGACACAGCACACTATTTGAAATGATGTCACAACACACTATTTGAAATGATGTCACAACACACTATTTGAAATGATGACGCAACATACTATTTGAAATGATGTCACAACACACTATTTGAAATGATGACACAACATACTATTTGAAATGATGACACAACATACTATTTGAAATGATGACACAACATACTATTTGAAATGATGACACAACATACTATTTGAAATGATGACACAACATACTATTTGAAATGTCACAATACAATATGTACTGTATATTATCGTTTTTTTATTCCCCATCTAAGTCCCAGCAAACATTCAACAGTGTATTTTCTCACAGAATTATTGGTTCTCCTCCCAGGTAGGTAGCTAGATAGGGAGGTTGATAGGTAGGTAGATAGGTAGGTAGGTAGGTAGGTAGGCAGAGGACTCGGTAGTCTAGAGGCAAGGTGTCAGCCTCTCAGCCAAAAGGTAGTGGGTCCGAGCCCCGCCAACTATTGAAAGTTTTCCGCGAGTTTTTTTCTGAGTAAAATATATCCCCCTCCCAACCTCCCCATGGTCCAGGTAGGTGGATCGACACCTAGTCCCATCAGAGCCGGACGAGAAAAAAGAGGTCCCGTATGCAGGTAACAACACTCTGTGTACGTTAAAGCTCTCTTGGCTGTTTACATGGCAGTTCGAGCAAAATTCTAAAAACTTATTTAAAAAGACCCCGAAATCATCTTAGTTGTGGATGTGGGTAAATCAAATCCAATCAAGTCGATTCTAATCTAATCAAATTCAGTCAAATCGAATCAATCTAATCAGTCAAATCGAATCTGATCTAATCAAATCCGGAATCTGATCTAATCAAATCCAGTCAAGTCGAATCTAATCTAATCAAGTCGAATCTAATCTAATCAAATCCAGTCAAATCGAATCTGATCTAATCAAATCAGTCAGTCATCCAGTCAAATCTAATCAAAATCCAGTCAAGTCAAATCTAATCTAATCAAATCCAGTCAAATCGAATCTGATCTAATCAAATCAAATCAAATCGAATCTAATCTAATCAAATCCAGTCAAATCGAATCGAATCTAATCAAATCAAATCAAATCGAATCTAATCTAATTAAAGCCAGTCAAATCAAATCTAATCAAATCAAATCAAATCGAATCTAATCTAATCAAATCAGTCAAATCGAAAATCTAATCAAATCCAAATCAAATCGAATCTAATCTAATCAAATCCAGTCAAATCGAATCTGATCTAATCAAATCCAGTCAAATCAAATCTAATCTAATCAAATCCAGTCAAATCGAATGTAACTTCCCATCAGACCAGCATTAGAATGGTGTACACGTGTAATCATTCATTTATTGTGTTAATCGTTTGTTGTTTGTTTACGAAGTAACACCCCACCCCCCTTTAGGTTTTTCCTTATTTAGTTGATCAACATTTTTCTCGAAATCACATCCATATCATACTTTTAATTGTAATTAGGAAATTGAATTAAAATGATCTAATTCAACTTCTCTTTGCCGCTCTCTTTCTCTCTACGTCTGTCTGTCTGTTTGCCTGTAAGACTTTCTGTCTGTTAGACTGCTTGTTTGTATGTCTCTATGTCTGTCTCTCTGTCTGTCTATCTGTCTCTATCTCTGTCTGTCTCTGCCTCTGTCTGTCTGTCTGTTTATCTGTCCCTGTCTCTGTCTCTGTCTCTCTCTTTCTGTCGTGTCTGTCTGTCTGTCTGTCTGTCTGTCTGTCTGTCTGTCTGTCTCTCTCTCTCTCTCTCTCTCTCTCTCTCTCTCTCTCTCTCTCTCTCTCTCTCTCTCTCTCTCTCTTACTCTCTCTCTCTCTCTCCGGATCTCTCTCTCCTCTGTCTTCTTCTGATCTTCTTCTTCTTCTTCTTCTTCACTTCTTGGTTCGCTCTCTGGCTTTGTCTCTGTCTTTGTTTCCTTCTTTGCTCTGCCTGTATGTATGTATGGACGTCTCAGTTTTTCTCTCTGCCTTTATGGGAATACTTTTCTATATATAACATATAAAATCGTCTCTTTCTCTGTATTTATGTAATTAACTATTTTCTATCTACATGTCTTATCTATCTATCTATCTATCTATCTATCTATCTATCTATCTATTTATCTATCTATCTATCTATCCATCTATCTGTCTATCTATCTATTTACCTGTCTATCTATCTGTCTATCAATATATATATATCTATATATATATATATATATATATATATATATATATATATATATATATATATTTATTATCTATCTATCTATCTATCTATCTATCTATCTATCTATCTATCTATCTATCTATCCATCTATCTATCTATCCATCTATATATATATATATATCTATCTGTCTATCTATCTATCTATCTATCTATCTATTTATCTATCTATCTATATATCTATCTATCTATCTATCTATCTATCTATCTATCTATCTATCTATCTATCTATCTATCTATCTATTAATCTTTCTATCTAATATATATATCCATATTTTTTATATCTATTTATCTATTTATACATTATGT
>JAXRKP010000116.1:162500-195000 GCA_037039925.1 Doris montereyensis
CTGATTGATACTTCCTTTCATTCATTCTCTTTCTTTCTTCCTCCTTTCTGTTTTTCTTCCCATCACATTATATGATGCCTGAGGTAGTACTTAGATCTAGATTCTAGATATTTCTCGTTTGTTGTCTGACGAAGGGTTATACCCGAAATGTTACGTGTTTGTTCTGTCTTTATTAGTGGCGTTGTCACTTATTGTCATAATTCGCCTATATATTAAACAATAATTTCTGGGTCGTCCTTTGTTGGTCATTGCTAGACCACTAAGAAATATCATATTTTACATGTAGGTTCTCAATCCTCCCAAGATCGTATTCATTTGAGGATTTTTTATATCGAAGTGACCTTTAATTATTGAAAATTTCTATATTATATATATATATAAGAAAAGAAAGAGATTGGGAAACTGCAGTCACGGTTGTGTCAACACTTTTTACTTTCCCTGACAACGCCTACAAAATCAGAAATTTCCACGTGCGAGGTTCAGACTAACCTGAAATCGTGCACGGCATACCGTGGTTTTGGTGCCCACAGAGCGTGTTCATGGCCGAAAACTGGGACACGTGGCTGAGTTCTTGCAGCTTCCCCCCTGAACAAAATCGTGCTACAAACAATGGTTACCGGTGTTTTTGTACATTACCTTATTTTTATGGTCACCGGTATCATTGTACATTACCTTATTTGTATGGTCACCGGTATCATTGTACATTACCCTGGTGTCATTGTACATTACCTTATTTTCATGGTTACCGGTATCATTGTACATTACCTTATTTTCATGGTTACGTATCATTGTACATTACCTTATTTCATGGTGTATCATTGTACATTACCTTATTTTTATGGTCACCGGTATCATTGTACATTACCTTATTTTTATGGTCACCGGTATCATTGTACATTACCTTATTTTCATGGCCATTGAATTACCTTATTTTCTGGGTATCATTGTACATTACCTTATTTTCATGGTTACCGGTATCATTGTACATTACCTTATTTTCATGATTACCGGTATCATTGTACATTACCTTATTTTTATGGTCACCGGTATCATTGTACATTACCTTATTTTTTTATGGTCCCGGTATCATTGTACATTACCTTATTTTCATGGTTACCGTATCATTGTACATTACCTTATTTTTATGGCTATCATTGTGCATTACTTAATGGTTACCTGTATCATTGTACATTACCTTATTTTCATGTTTATCATTGTACATTACCTTATTTTCATGGTTACCAGTATCATTGTACATTACCTTATTTTCATGGGTATCATTGTACATTACTTATTTTCATTTACCGGTATCATTGTCATTACCTTATTTTTATGGTCACCGGTATCATTGTACATTACCTTATTTTCATTGTACATTAGTTTATTATCACGGTAATCGGTGTCATTGTACGGTATCATTGTACATTACCTTATTTTCATGGTTACCGGTATCATTGTACATTACCTTATTTTCATGGTTACCGGTATCATTGTACATTAGTTTATTATCATGATAACCGGTGTCATAGTACATTAGTTTATTATCATGATAACCGTCATTGTCATTACCTTATTTTCATTAGGTAGTACATTAGTTTATTATTACGGTAATCGGTGTCATTGTACATTAGTTTATTATCACGGTAATCGGTGTCATTGTACATTAGTTTATTATCAATAACCGGTGTCATTGTACATTAGGTTATTATTACGGTAATCGGTGTCATTGTACATTAGTTTATTATCACGGTAATCGGTGTCATTGTACATTAGTTTATTATCATGATAGCCAGTGTCATTGTACATTAGCTTATTCTCATGGTAATCGGTGTCATTGTATATTAGGTTATTCTCATGGTAATGGGTGTCATTGTACATTAGCTTATTATCATGATAGCCAGTGTCATTGTACATTAGGTTATTATCATGATAACCAGTGTCATTGTACATTAGTTTATTATCATGATAACCAGTGTGATAGTACATTAGTTTATTATCATGGTAATTGGTGTCATTGTACATTAGTTTATTATCATGATAGCCATTGTCATTGTACATTAGTTTATTATCATGATAACCAGTGTCATTGTACATTAGTTTATTATCATGGTAATTGGTGTCATTGTACATTAAGTTATTATCATGGTAATCGGTGTCATTGTGCATTAGTTTATTATCATGATAACCAGTGTCATTGTACATTAACTTATTCTCTTATTCTCATGGTTAATCGGTGTCATTGTACTTTAGGTTATTATCATGGTAATCATTATGTCATTGTACATTAGCTTATTATCACTGGTGTCATTGTAATCGGTGTCATTGTACATTATCTTATTATCATGGTAACCGGTGTCATTGTACATTAGCTTATTCTCATGGTAATCGGTGTCATTGTATATTAGCTTATTCTCATGGTAACTGGTGTCATTGTACATTAGCTTATTATCATGGTAATCGGTGTCATTGTACATTGGCTTATTATCATGGTAACCAATGACATTGTACATTAATTTCTTCTCATGGTAACCGATGTCATTGTACATTAGCATATTCTTTTTAAGATGCCATTGATATGGAACTCTAGAATCTGAAATATTTGTACGATGAATGAAAGTGCATTGTTCTTATAGATTATTGTAGGTTCAATCATTTTTTAATGCTCCATGATTGTATTAAGATGTATAAGGTATTTAAATTTCAAACGAGCTACGTAGCCTCTGACACGATACTATATAATATGAAGGTCGTGTAATCACGATATGTTTTGTTTGGCAACACTGCAGTTTACAGGACAAGAGTTTTAAACCTTGAGAATAAATGGGTTTAGGGTCAGTGTTAGAGTTTTTGGGGTTTAGGGTCTAGGGTTTAGAGTTAGTGTTAGTCAATAGAAAATAAAAATAAAAATGCCGTAAATCTCCCAACCTTACTAAGCTGTCTGGTAAACTGCAATAATTACTGCTCCTGTTGTTTTTTAACCAGACGTCTGTAAACTCCACCAACCATCTGAACAAGTAGATTTACCGAGCCTGCTAGGTGTGAACTAAAGTGGGCATATGGAAACTATTATGTGTAAATACATATTTTTGGAGTGATTCGACCTGTACGTGTCAACTTAAGAAAATATTCCACTGTTTCTCTCAACCCTGTAGACAGGAGACAAACTCAGAACGGACTTAACTCTGTTTAGAAACCGGGATGAACCCCAGCTATATGGGTTGTAAGGGCCTTGAAGGGACGTTACTCTTTTTCAGTCGATCTTGACCAGATCTCTTTTGACTAGCCAACTTTTCTATTATTCCAAGAAGTTTCCATTTCAGCGTTTGTCTGATAAAGTTGTTTAACAGCTTAGTTAGTGCTGTCGTCAGCTTGGATTTTCTTTCTGATTTACTCGATGGTGGGTTTCTGATTTTGTTCTTTCCCAATGTGCTTTCTTTTTACTACAAGAAATACATCAACAGCATCGTCTCAAACTCTCCGAAGATGAACAAGTGGCATTGCTATCATCACAATTTAGAATCAAGAAAAGGCTTAACAGCGTTAACGATCTAGCATAAGACATGGAACCTGGAGATGTAATTAAAACCACCATACTAGCAAACACAGTTTGAGGCAAATATATCTATATATCTATATATCTATATATCTATATATCTATATATATATATATATATATATATATATATATATATATATATATATATATATATATATATATATATATATATATATATATATATATATATAAAGCTGAACGTCTCTAACTTTGACCGCTTATAACTCAGGAACCACTGCGCCCACAACCACCATATTTCACAGGTAGATTTCAAATAGCCTGTTGTAGGTTCTTAGCGAATAAATTCTTGGGTCAAATCAGTATTTTAATGGATTGGAAAAAGATTGTTTTGTCTGCGATCCACGAAATTGTTTATTGTTACTAGATCTAGATCTAATTTCTCGATTTCGGGTCATTGCAATAAAAAGCCCGCATACCTTCAGTATCGATTACTACATAAATCGCCCACATAACTTCAGCATCGAGTACTAATTTGATCTAATGATCGTGCTTGATATCACCCGTAACCGATACTGAATTTACCAGCAGTCAAAGTTCTAGAGACAGCAGCTTTATAATAAAGAGAAATCACAACACAACATTATCTACGGGCATTTTTGTTGTGTGTTTATGTAATGTGCTTTCTCACATCTCAAACTAAGGCGTTTCTTCTCGTCGCCCAGGTGAGACAGGTAAACTTTTACCAAGACGGAGATTCCATTCCCTGTGGGCAAATACTGAGGCTGTGTAACCTGTCACGGTGTTGGAAGGAATGCATTGCACTTAGTGACTTTTACAACAGGAAGAAAGAAGTGGAGGAATTCAACAGGTTTGTGGAGACATAGGCCACTTTAACAAGGCCAATGATTGTGTTTTATATATGGATGTACCACTGTATAAAAAATATACACATGCACTTTATTGTAAATGAATATTATGCATTACACTGTTGTGTAAGTTGATTTTAATGTAAATGAATATATTTTATACACAATGAACTATTGTGTAGATATACGTCATTGTAAGAAAGTAGTAATGAAGTCTCCAAGACACATACACTCACCCACACCACACACACACACACACACACACAGACACACACACACACACCAGTAGTAAGAAATACATACGTCACCCTCGGAGACGGACAATAAAAAAGGCGGTTCCGTGTGGAGATATTAACACTTTATGCATGTTAAAGATCCCTTGGCTGTATACAGGACAGTCCGGACAAAATTTTGAAAACTACTACCAAAAACTCCGAGATCACCATAGTGGTGGATGTGGGTATAATCAAATAAAATACAACCCCCCAAAAAAAAAAAAAAAAAAAACAGTTTTAAAAAAAACTTGTTCGTTCTATTTTTCCTTGGAAATAATCTTTTTTTTTTTGAGACGAAGTTATATTTAAGAAGAGTTTGTATTCACTATCTAAAACAATAATTTCTGTCTGATTATTCTAACAATTTTTATTTTCTTTCTATTCAAAGACAAAATGAATGGAAGAAACGGGGAATATCGCTAATGCCTTTGAAATACGGACTAGCATTCCTTCAGCAATCAATGAATCAGGTATAGCAATGTTAATATTATTAGCATTGCAAATTCGGATTGGTAATACATACCTAAACATACGTATATGCATACAAATTGTCAAAAACACTCATACACATTCAGACATTCACACACATATACACTTTTACGCACACATGCATACACACAAGTAAACACACTCAGTCATTCTCACACATATATGCTTTTACACATGCATACATATACACAAATATACGCACTCACACATACACACGCATAGATTTATGTGCCCAAAGCTGTCGTAAGATGGGAGTGAGCGCTATAAAAATGAATTACATTATCATTATTATTAATATTATTATTATTATTATCATTATTATTATTATCATTATTATTATTATTAATATTATTATTATCATCATCATCATCATAATCATCATCATCATCGTCATCATCATCATCATCATCATCATTATTATTACTATTATTATTATTATTATTATTACATTATTATTATTATTATTATTATTATTATTATTATTATTATTATTATTATTATTATTATTATTATTATTATTATTATACATTCACACTCATTACACACACACACATACATACATACATACATAAAAACATACATACATACATACATACATACATACATACACACGCACAAATACACACTTACACATACATGCATACATACACAACCATATCTACGCATACATACCATACGCACACATATACACAAATATACCTGTATATACGTACAAACATACGACCATACATACACATACCGGTTCATGCACACATACGCGCACACATGCACACACACACGCACACACACGTACACACACACACACACACACACAATATTGGTTTGGAACAATGTGACAATACTATTTATCATCTTAATGGGTGGGCCAAAAGTTTGAATTTGTCTTTGTTTGTGTTCAATGGCTAACATCATGTGTTAGACTAATGCGAAGCATCTATATTAAATCAGTGATTGACACCGAAAGAGTTAAGAAAAAGAGAGAGAACTAAGCGCCATCTCCATCGATAATTCCCGGTATGGTATGTCGAAGCCCAATGTTATTTTTAACCGTTTGTATTTGTCATGATGGTTTCTTCTATATAACCTGTAGGCGATTGACCTTTCCTCCACTAATTCCTGTTGGTTTGTTTATGTGTGTGTGTGTGTGTGTGTGTGTGTGTATGTTGGGGGGGGAGGGGGTTGGTGTGAGACGTAACCCTATGATGTGACGTTTTATACGTCTGTCAGCTTTTGGGGGGACTCGGCAATCCAGAGGAAAGGTGTCGGCCTCTCAACGTTTTAGCGTTTCCTTCAATTTCCGACCTCACCTCCAAATAATGAAGGCAACAACAGAAAACAACAACCCAAAGCAATCACAGTATTCCAACAACAACAACAACAATAATAACTGCATCAAAAACAACGACAACAACAAGAACAAAAACAACAACAACAATAAAAACAATAACAATAACAATAATAGTAACAATAATAATGATAATAATAATAACAAAAATGACAATTACAAAAACGACAAGAACAACAACAACAACAGTAATAACAATAACAACAACTACGTCACAAACAGCAACAATAACAGCAATAACTACAACAACAACAGCAACACAAATAACAATATCAATAACAAGAACAATAACTTAACAAAAACAATATACAATAACAACAACAACACCAATAATAAATAACAACAATAACAACAATAATATCAACAATACCAACAACAATAACAATAACAGCAACAACGATAATAATAACTTTGACCTGATTTCAGGGTGCAGCTTTGGTGAACATCTACACGGACGGTCTGTCTGGGTATCACACGGTGGTGTTGAGATGGGCCAAGGATTGCACACCAAAAATGATTCAGGTGCCATTAAACCCTACTATAGACCTATATATCTACATAGCTATCTCTCTCTCTCTCTCGTTAAAGCATATAAAATGTGGCGAATATATAAATATCGTTAAGGCATATAAAATATGGCGAATAGGGAAGGATTAAAGTGTAATACGTTAACACGTTAAGCGGAAAAGACACAGGAATGCATATTATACTGCCAGATCGCAACAATGACTATTTCAAGCTCTTGTTAGACAAATTCGGGCAGTGGACAGGTAAGCACCTGTACAGGGTGTAGATGATCCCGCCCTCCACGAATGTCCTGCTGCCTTGTAGGCAGGTCTTGGATGACCAAAGGCTAAGGGAGTTAAACCTGAAAGAAAATAACCTGCTGCCTTGCAGACCGGTCTTGATTGCCCAAAGGCTAAGGGGAGTTAACCCTGACTGAAAACAACAAGGCCCGATAAGGGGTCTCAAGGTGACATCCCCACCATCTATTTAGGTACAGTGGGCTAATCCTCTGCTTATCCAAAACAACCTGATTCAAGGTAATATATACAATGATATATCCGTCTTGAACTTTCGAAGACGACTCTGGAAAAGAAAACGGACTGTGATTTGTGGAACATGGAATGTTTGGGCATTTAATGGAAAGGAGTTAGAATTAGCTGAAGAAATAGAAAAATTCAAAGTAGATATTTTGGCTATTACAGAAACAAAGAAAAAAGGACAAGGAATAGAAAATGTATGACCAAATCATACTTTAATCTTCTCAGGAGTAGATGTCAAAGATAAAGCTAGAGCAGGAGTAGGCCTCCTAATGCATAAAAGGTAAAACATGCTACTAGAAAGTTGGAAATGTGTAAGCCCACGGCTATTAGAGGTAAATATTAAACCAAAAGGAAGAGAAATTAAATTATTAATAGCGTATGGACCAAACGAAGATGCCACTAAAGAAGAAAAAGATATCTTCGAAAATGATTTACAAATAGCTGCAGAGAATCTTAAACCCAAACAAGAATTAATGTTTTTAGGAGATATAAACGCTAGAGTAGGCAACAATGTAGAAACATCAGGTGGAATAATAGATAAAGAAGGAGAGACAACAACTTTCTCCAAATGGAGAGAAACTAATAGATTTTTGCCTAAAGAATAACATGAAAATACAAGAGTAAATGAAGACAGATGTAAAAAGTCAATGATAGACTACATAATAGTTAGCAACTCCGTTTTTTACAGTACAATGGATGCTAGAGTAAGCAGATGAGCTGAGATATGCAGTGATCATCAAGTAGTGATAGCCAAATTGAGATTATTAACGGAAGAAAACAAATAGAAAAGGAAAGAGAAGAAAGCTACTAAACTCAAAATAGAAGAACTAAATAAACCAGTAGTAAAACAGATATACCAATCCAGGATAAGAAGATCTATCAGTGAAGGCAAATGGATCTGAAGGAAAGCACAATAGAAGAAAAGTGGCAAATATATAAAGAAACACTGCTCAGTTGTACTGAAGCGGTCTGTGGTAGGAAACAAATTAAGGAGATATGAAAAGAACAGCATGGTGGAATGAGAATTTCAAGACTAAGATCAAACGAAAGAAGGATGTGTGGGAAGAATACTTGCAAACAAAGAGACCGGAGGATGGATTAGATTACGTGAGTAAAAGAACTATCGCCAAAGAAGAAATAAGGAAAACAAAATATGAAAAGTGGGAAGAGTTTGGACAAAGACTTCAAGAAAGCTATCAAAGAAATCAAAAGCTGTTCTGGGGAGCAATGAAGAGCATAAGAAAGACCAAAGCATGTCCAATACGACAAATTAAGAACGCCAAAGGAGAAATAATGAAAGGAGGCAGCGAAATCATGGAAACGTGGAGAAAGTATTTTCAACAATTACATAATCCCTCGAGAAGATAAGAAACAAGGAATACAGACCAATTATTAAAAGTAACAAGTAATCGAGATGAGACAGCTGAAGATGTAGATATCTCAATGGAAAAACTTCAAATGGTTATAAGAAAAGTGAAATTAAGAAAGACCCCCATGAGCAGATCAAGTTTATCCAGAAAGGATTAAAAACCAAGGGAGAGAGGCAGACAAACTACTACATGCAATATGTCAAGAAACATGGAAGTCAAACAGGTGCCATACGATTGGAACAGGGAACGCTAGTACCAATACACAAGAAAGGATCAACTATGGAATGCTCAAACTATAGAGGGATATCACTACTTAGCGTACCAGGAAAGGTGTATGCCATAATTTTGGAATTGAGACAAAGAGGAAAAGAGTAGAGGATCAGATTGCAGAGCCCCAGAGTGGATTTAGACCAGGAAGAAGTGTACAAGATCACATATTTACAATTAGACAAGTAATAGCAAATTCCTTGAGAGAAACATTGACTTGCACCTGTGTTTTATTGACTTAGAAAGGCATTTGACACTGTGAGGAGGCACAAACTATGGCATTCCTTAAAAGAACACAACGTAGAGCAAAATTTAATAGAAGCCATTAATTGTTTTTACAATAAACCAACATGTGCACTGAGAGTAGCTGAACATGTATCTGAAGAATTTAATGTAGATATAGGAGTAAGAAAGGGTTGTATCCTAAGTCCTCTTTTGTTTATCACTTTTATGAATTCAGTCGCAAAGACATCCTCAAAAATGAAGAACATGAATGTAGGTATGTGGAAGCTCAAACCAGTAAATGTATCAATGCTTTCATTTGCTGATGATTTAGTTCTGTTTGAAAAATCAGAAAGGGACCTCCAGTCAAATATCAACATAAGGAATAATGAATTAATTAAAAGAGGAATGCAAAAAAGAAAAACCAAAACAATGCTAGTAACTAGGGAAGCTAAAACACAAAATCTTAAATTGGGCAATCTTGGAGTATCATTTCTTCATTCTAGACCCAGTGAGATATAGATCTAATCTTACATTTATCCTATCATTTCTTCTTCTAGACCCAGTGAGATATAGATCTAGTCTTACATTTATCCTATTTTTTCGTTTCTTCCCACTCTCGCCCGTTTTTTCTTTCGTTTCCCATACTCACACGTCTCTCTCTCTCTCTTTCTTTCTCCCCCGCCTCTCTTTCTCTCTCTCTTCTCTTTTCTCTCTCTCTCTCACTCTCTCTCTCTCTCTCTCTCTCTCTCTCTCTCTCTCTCTCTCTCTCTCTCTCTCTCTCTCTCTCTCTCTCTCTCTCTCTCTCTCTCTCTCTCTCTCTCTCTCTCTCTCTCTCTCTCTCTCTCTCTCTCTCTCTCTCCCTCTCTCTCTCTCTCTCTCTCTCTCTCTCTCTCTCTCTCTCTCTCTCTCTCTCTCTCTCTCTCTCTCTCTCTCTCTCTCTCTCTCTCTCTCTCTCTCTCTCTCTCTCTCTCTCTTCTCTCTCTCTCTCTCTCTCTCTCTCTCTCTCTCTCTCTCTCTCTCTCTCTCTCTCTATTTTTTATTTCTCTCTCTCTCTCTGAACTCTTCCACTCTCGCTCTCTCTTTTTCTCTACTCCTCTCTCTCTCTCTCTCTATTTCTCTATTTCTCTCTATCTCCTTCTCACCTTTTATTACTTGCTTATTTTCATATTTTTATTTCATTCTCTGAACACTCTCGCTCTTTTTCACACACCCCCCCCCCCCCCCCACACTGCTACGTTTCTTAACATCACTGCCTTTTTCTTTCTTTCTTTCTCCTTTATGTTTTTCTTCTGACATCACATTGTGTGATGCCGGAGGTATTACTTAGATCTAGATTCTAAATATTTATCGTTTGTTGTCTGACGAAGGGTTATACCCGAAACGTCACGTGTTTGCTCTGTCTTTATTAGTGGAGTTGTCACTTATTGTCATATTTCGCCTTAGAGTAATGATTAACTCAGGGGGAAAACTAAGAGAAGAAATCAGCACAGAGAATCCGAAAAGGCAAGTGCAATATATAACCGTCTGTGAAAGGCATTTTGTAGCTATTCTCCTATATGGCAGTAAAACCTGAACCTTAGACAGTAGGGAATACATTAGAGTGCAGGCAGCTGAAATGAAATATCTAAGAAGAGTAGTAGGAAAAACTAAAAGAGACAAAAATCAGAAACGCAACAACAAGAGATCAAACTAAAGCAGATAGCATAAAAACTAAGATAGAAATTAATCAACTGAGATGGTTTTTTGCATGTTAATAGAATGAATGACAATAGAATAGCTAAATCAGTATACAGTGCTAAAACTCAAGGTAAAAGACCAAAAGGCAGACCTCGGAGAAAGTGGGAAGAAGATATATAAAAGAGGCATTAACGTAAAGAAATGTTACTTTCACGGAAAGAAACAGAAAATATCAGGACAGGGCAGCCTAGAGAAAGATCATTTCGGGCATCTAAAACCCATACACCGGAAGGTAGAATGGGAGCTGATAAAGAAAGAAAGAAAGAACGTTAGACACATTTCAAGGGACGCATACTATTCTTGCAGAGACTGATGATCTCCTTAATGAGTATTGCGGTCCATGTCAAAGGATAACACATTTTATCCCCAAGAACAGTACAGACGACAGCCCTTATACGACAACGCAATCTGCTTAATTGGCATGATGACGAGATGCTCATATTGGAGGACTGCGGCTAGGGAGAACACGTGCAGAATATTCTGACATTACTACCCCATCTTAAACGTCCGATCTTCAAAACATTGAATCTTAGCACAATAGAGACGAAACAAGTTCTAGAGCCCATGACTTGTATATATTATATATAATATACCTAACTTTTTCAAGTAAACCTCTTATCTTTTGTAATTCTAATATGATTATCTGCTAGAGTTTGATTGCTGATTCCTGATGGAAGTCATTTTGTGTTAAAATTTTAAACAAACAAAACAACACACCTTGACAAATCCACAGGCTGACAAATCGAGACTGAACTAAAACAGAGAAAAATAAAGAAAGAATAATGATAAAGATGAATTTATAGTCCGTATCCCTGCCCAAACCAAACGCAGGTTCACCGAAGGAAGGAAAGAAGTAGAAATAAGAGAAATCAAGATCTACACCAGGTAGAAAACAAAAGGAAGAAAAGAAGAAAAAAGTAGCCTTGATCTAGTACGTAAAGAAGAAGAAAAACCAACGTCAATCTACAACCACAAATATGAGTTTCATACTGTGGGTGTGAGTGAGCGATTAAGTCTGGACGACATTCAAAGGCAAAGTGAGTAAGAGATTAAGTCTGGACGACATTCAAAGGCAAAGTGAGTAAGAGATTAAGTCTGGACGACATTCAAAGGCAAAGTGAGTAAGAGATTAAGTCTGGACGACATTCAAAGGCAAAGTGAGTAAGAGATTAAGTTTGAACGACATTCAAAGGCAAAGTGAGCTAGATCATCCACGCGCAGCTTAGTAGACAGCTGTTACACTTTAAAACTCTCAAAAGCAATTCGCTTTAAGCTATCAGATCTCAGAGGCGATGTAGTCTCCGTGTCTCCCATATGGTCTAGTGGTTAGGATTCCTGGCTTTCACCCAGGCGGCCCGGGTTCGATTCCCGGTGTGGGAACATATTTTATATTTGTTGAATGTTTCTATTTCAAATTCATGGTCAATGTTTGTAATAATTGGTGTCTTTCTTTACCCTCTCAGGAAAATGTACCACAATATATCCATAATGTCCATTTTGCGGTGTTAATGATCAACCTACGAATTGATTAATGATATATCTACCTTAGTATTTGTGATTAACGTATGAATTGATTAATGATATATCTACCTTAGTATTTGTGATTAACGTATGAATTGATTAATGATATCTAACTTAGTATTTGTGATGAACATATGAATTGATTAATGATATCTAACTTAGTATTTTTGATTAACATGTGAGTTGATTAATCGTATCTAGCTTGGTATTTTTTATTAACATATGAGTTGATTAATGATATCTAGCTTAGTATTTGTTATTAACATATGAATTGTTTAATGATATCTAGCTTAGTATTTGTGATTAACATATGAATCAATTAATGATATGTAGCTAGTATTTGTGACTAACATATGAATTGATTAATGATATCTAGCTTAGTATTTGTGATTAACATATGAATTGATTAATGATATCTAACTTAATATTTGTGATTAACATATCAATTGATTAATGATATCTAGCTTAGTATTTGTGATTAACATATGAATTGATTAATGATATCTAGCTGAGTATTTGTGATTAACATATGAATATGATATCTAGCTTATTATTTTGGATTACCATATGGATTGATTAATGATATCTACCTTAGTATTCGTGATTAACATATGAATTGATTAATGATATCTAGCTTAGTATTTGTGCATACCATGTGAATTAATTAATGATATCTAGCCTAGTATTTGGGATTAACATATGAATTGATTAATGATATCTAGCTTAGTATTTACGATTAAAACATATGAATTGATTAATGATATCTACCTTAGTATTATTGATTAACATATGAATTGATTAATGATATCTAACCTAATATTGGTGATTAATCTATGGATTGATTAATGATATTTACCTTAGAGTTAGTGATTAACCTATGAAATGATTAATGATACCTACCTTAGTGTCTGTGATCAAACTATGAATTGATTAATGATATCTAGCTTAGTGCTAGTGATCAACCTATGAATTGATTAATGATATCTAGCTCAGTGCTAGTGATTAACATATGAATTGATTAATGATATCTGCTTTAGTGCTAATGATTAATCTATTCATTGATTAATGATATCTACCTTAATGATATCTAGCTTAGTTCTAGTGATTAACATATGAATAGATTAATGATATCTACTTTAGTGCTAATGATTAATCTATTCATTGATTAATGATATCTACCTTAATGATATCTAGCTTAGTTCTAGTGATTAACATATGAATAGATTAATGATATCTACTTTAGTGCTAATGATTAATCTATGGATTGATTAATGATATCTACCTTAGTGTTAGTGATTAACCTATGAATTGATTAATGATATTTACTTGAGTGTTAATAATTAACCTATGAATTGATTAATGATATATAGCTTAGTGTTTGTAATTAACATATGAATTGATGAATGATATCTACGCTATTGCTAGTGATGAATCTAAGGATTGATTAATGATTTCTACCCTAGCATTAGTGTTTAACCTATCGATTGATTAATAATATACGTTAGTGTCTGTGATCAACCTATGAATTGATTAATGATTGATACTGTAGTGTTAGTGATTAACATATGCATTGATTAATGATATCTACCTCAGTGTGTGTGATTAAGTTATGAATTGATTAATGATATCTGCTTTAACGTTAGAGTTTATTATCTACTTCAGTGTCAATGCTCTTCATTGTCTATCTAGTATAATGTAAATGTCATATTTACAATCAATTCCTGTCTCGAGTAGGTGGTAAGCCGAGAGCTTGATGTGCCAGCTACGTCAATTCACATCAGTGAGACATCGACGTCATATGTAGCCAATAGCGGACCAACAGCTGCCAGCATGTCCTCTGATCTCTATGGAGCTGCTCTCATGGTAACTAGTGTCAGAATTGTCATTGTCATTGTACCACACCTTATCCTTATGGCTACAGGTGTCATTGTACATTAGCTTGTTCTCTAATTATAATTGGTGTCATTACTGTCATTGTCATTGTACCACACCTTATCCTTATGGCTACCGGTGTCATTGTACATTAGCTTGTTCTCTAATTATAATTGGTGTCATTACTGTCATTGTCATTGTACACACCTTATCCTTATGGCTACTGGTGTCATTGTGCACTAGCTTGGTCTCTCATTCTAATCGGTGTGATTGCTGTTATTGTCATTGTACACTAGCTTGGTCTCATTGTAATCGGTGTCATTGCTGTTATTGTCATTGTATACTAGCTTGGTCTCTCATTCTAATCGGTGTGATTGCTGTTATTGTCATTGTACACTAGCTTGGTCTCTCATTCTAATCGGTGTCATTGCTGTTATTGTCATTGTACACTAGCTTGGTCTCTCATTGTAATCGGTGTCATTACTGTTATTGTCATTGTATACTAGCTTGGTCTCTCATTGTAATCGGTGTCATTACTGTTATTGTCATTGTACACTAGCTTGGTCTCTCATTGTAACCGGTGTCATTACTGTTATTGTCAGTGTGCCCCACCTTATCCTTATGGCTACCAGTGGCATTGTACACTAGCTTGGTTTCTTATTGTAATCTAGTGTCATTGTGTCATTGTCATTGGGCTCATTCTAATTGTTGTCATTGCTGTTATTGTCATTGTACACTAGCTTGTTCTCATTGTAATCGGTGTCATTACTGTTATTGTCATTGTACATTAGCTTGTTCTCTCATTGTAATCGGTGTCATTGGTGTCATTGTACATTAGCTTGTTCTCTCATGGTAACCAGTTTCATTGTACATTAACTTGTTCTCTCCTGGCAACCAGTGTCATTGTACACTAGCTTGTTTGTTGGTAACAGTGTAATTGTTGTCATTGTCATTGGGTTATTGTCATTGTACCATACCTTGTCTTTTATGGCTAGCAGTGTCATTGTACATTAGCTTGTTCTCTCATTGTAATCGGTGTCATTGTACATTAGCTTGTTCTCTCATGGTAACCAGTTTCATTGTACATTAACTTGTTCTCTCCTGGCAACCAGTGTCATTGTACACTAGCTTGTTGTCTCATTGTAATCGATGTCATTACAGTTATTGTCATTGTACCATACCTTGTCTTCATGGCTACCAGTGTCATTGTACATTAGCTTGTTCTCTCATTGTAATCGGTGTCATTGTACATTAGCTTGTTCTCTCATGGTAACCAGTTTCATTGTACATTAGCTTGTTCTCTCATGGTAACCAGTGTCATTGTACATTAGCTTGTTCTCTCATTGTAATCAGTTTCATTGTACATTAGCTTGTTCTCTCATGGTAACCCGTTTGATTGTACCATTAGCTTGTTCTTCATGGTAACCAGTGTCATTGTACATTAGCTTGTTGTCTCATTGTAACCGGTGTCATTGTACATTAGCTTGTTCTCTCATGGTAACCAGATGTCATTGTACATTAGCTTGATCTCTCATGGTAACCAATGTCATTGTACATTAGCTTGTTCTCTCATGGTAACCAGATTCATTGTACATTAGCTTGTTCTCTCATGGTAACCAGTGTGATTGTACATTAGCTTGTTCTCTCATGGTAACCAGTTTCATTGTACATTAGCTTGTTCTCTCATGGTAACCAGTGTGATTGTAAATTAGCTTGTTCTCTCATGGTAACCATTGTCATTGTACATTAGCTTGTTCTCTCATGGTAACCCAGTGTCATTGTACATTAGCTTATTCTCTCATGGTAACCAATGTCATTGTACATTAGCTTGTTCTCTCATGGTAACCAGTGTCATTGTACATTAGCTTGTTCTCTCATGGTAACCAATGTCATTGTACATTAGCTTGATCTCTCATGGTAACCAGTGTCATTGTACATTAGCTTGTTCTCTCATGGTAACTGGTGTCATTGTAAATTAGCTTGTTCTCTCATGGTAACCAGTGTCATTGTACATTAGCTTATTCTCTCATTGTAACCAGTGTCATCACTGTCATTGTCCATTAGCTTCTTCTCTCGTGGTAACCCGGTGTCATTGTACATTAGCTTATTCTCTCATTGTAACCAGTGTCATTTTCATTGTCCATTAGCTTCTTCTCTCATGGTAACCAAATTCATTGTACATTAGCTTGTTCTCTCATGGTAACCAGTTTGATTGTACATTAGCTTGTTCTCTCATTGTAACAGGTGTCATTGTACATTAGCTTGTTCTCTCATGGTAACCAGTTTCATTGTACATTAGCTTGTTCTCTCATGGTAACCCGTTTGATTGTACATTAGCTTGTTCTCTCGTTGTAACTCGTTTCATTGTACATTAGCTTGTTCTCTCATGGTAACTCAGTTTAATTGTACATTAGCTTGTTCTCTCATGGTAACCAGTGTCATTGTATATTAGCTTGTTATCAGTCATTGTAATCGGTGTCATTATTTCTTATAATAATTGTATCTTCTCTCATGATAACAGTGCTCTTTAACATTAGCTTGTTCTCTCATGGTAACCAGTGTCATTGAGCCGTACACCGCAAGCATGCTCTCGTTGTAAGGTTGTCATTGTAAATTAGCTTGTTCTTTCATGGTAACTCGTGTAATTGTACATTAGCTTGTTTCTCATGACTTATATCATGTCTAATATCACGTTATTTTATCTTGTTGTTGTGGCTTTTACTTATTTCTTATAATCATTTTGTATCTTCTTACATGATAACAGGTGCTCTTTAACATATCATCTGTCTTCTCATAACGTTTGATCAACTCTCAGTCGCATCGAGCCGTACTGCAAAAGCATGCCAGAAGGTTGCATGAAAAATTGGGTAACATTTTCACAATACATCGTAATGAATCATACTTTCATGACTTATATCATATCTAATCTCGTCACATTTTGACAATACATCATATCTCAATCATACTTTATCTTTATATCTTTACTCCTCTTATCTCATCATTTTGTATTGTCCTTACATGATAGACTGATATCATCTTATATCTTGTCTTCCTATTCTCTCTATTCGTTCTCCTCTCATCTCTCTCATTTTGTCCCTCGATCTGCTCTTATTCTTTCTTCTCTCTTTCTTCCATCTCTCTCTCTCTCTCTCTCTCTCTCTCTCTCTCTCTCTCTCTCTCTCTCTCTCTCTCTCTCTCTCTCTCTCTCTCTCTCTCTCTCTCTCTCTCTCTCTCTCTCTCTCTCTCTCTCTCTCTCTCTCTCTCTCTCTCTCTCTCTCTCTCTCTCTCTCTCTCTCTCTCTCTCTCTCTCTCTCTCTCTCTCTCTCTCTCTCTCTCTCTCTCTCTCTCTCTCTCTCTCTCTCTCTCTTCTCTCTCTCTCTCTCTCTCTCTCTCTCTCTCTCTCTGTGTGTCCCATACTGTCTGTATCTCATCTAATCTTGTTGCATTTCATCTTATTTCATCTTTGTTCCTATCTGCATACCATCTCTCATCTCGTATCACCTGACAACATCGTCCACTCCCAACAGGCTGACAAAGCCCACAGGGACCGGGTTCCCCTCTCAGCGTGTGGCTTCTTCAAACTAGAAGGTCTGTCACTAGACTGGAGTGAGAAGGTCAACAACCCCTTCAGTTACTTCTCCTTTGGTGCTTCGTGTTCACAGGTGGAGCTTGACTGCCTGACCGGGAGATCACCAGGTGGAAACCATCAACAAAACATTATTGTCTTGTCTTGTCATTTTTGTCAAGTTTCAAAATCAGATTTATTTATTTTTTAATTTTGATTTTACTCACATTTTACAACTAAAAATCTAAAGTAAGAAAGTGATCTCGGAGGTTTCGGTAAGATTTTCCAATTTTGCCCAGACTACCACGTAAACAGCCATGAAATTTTTAAACATGTATTGAATATTGTGATCAGCACATGGGGATTCCCTTTTCTCATCTCCCATGGGACTACATGTCGATCCATCTGTCTGGACCAGAAGATTGGGTTTTACTCTAAAACAAACCAACAACTCGAAGAAATGTTTCCATGACCATTTGGTTAAGAGGGGGGGGCACCTAGAATGATGAGTTTGGGACCAAAGAGTTAATTTTCTGTTCTTTGCATATTCGGGTAAACGATAATTTATTTACAAGTTTATGGCAGAAAATTGTCCATATGACGTATAAATTTTTTTTTCACAAAATATTTTGTAGGTGTAGGTAAAAAACAATCAAATTTTTGACGTAAAATACCGTAACACTGAGAAAATGGCAGTAAAAACTCGTATATTGGCGTTAATCGTTAAATGTAGCATCACCGAGGTAGCCTAGTCTCTGCCGATATCTGACTCTCCGCCCATCCCTGTGTGATGTAAGATGCGTTGTGCGTCAGTGTGTATGTAAACACTCACACAAGCATAGCACATAGAGGAAAAAAACAAAAAATCTGGTATTTTAAGGTCTGTGTTCACAACAGTGCACATCTAAACCTAGATTTATAATCCTCTTTACATTAGTAACAATGCCAGAGACTGTCGAAAGAGTAAGGGGCTGATACAACAAGGGAAACCCGTCTGAAGCGTTTGTTTTGTGTTATTTTCTTTTGATTTTTTTACTTGCATTTTTCTCGAAATGTAGTTTTTTCCACACTAAAATTTTATCTCCTCCGCCATTTACCGAATGATTTGTATTAAATTTGGAACACAGGTTCCTCTTGTTAATGTTAATAGAATGAAGTCGGATTAAAAAAAATATATTATAACATTTTTGAGAATTTTTTTTTTTGTAATAAAATGCCATTTTTGTACATTCACGATATATATAGTATTTTCAAAAATTCAGTTTTTAAAAAAACTATCCAAAATATAAAAAAAAAAAGTCACTCTTTAGATATTGAAGATATCTTGAGTGATTTTATTCATAACTAAAGGAGGGAGATAGATTTTGAAAATTGAGTCGAAATCCAAGACGGCGGCTGTGTCTATGGCAACCAAAGACGCTACAAACTTTTCAATGATATAGGATGACTGTATTTTGAATGTTACTCATGTACATACTAAAAGCAAAAACCAAAACTCAAAAGCAAAAAAAATCACTTCAGGTGCCCCCTCCCCTCCCCCCCCCTTTAAAACTCAAAGGCAGACACCTTGCCTCTGGACCACCGAGTCCCAAAAGTCCAATTTCTGCCCTTTAAAAAAAATAGTTTTGGTATCGGTGCCCCCCCCCCCCCGTTATTAGGTTGGCGGATTTGGATCCTGAAGGCTTGAGTTCGAATCTTGGCAATGCTGGATCCGATATTGTGTTCCCAAGAATCTTTACAACAGTCACTTTTCCCACAATTGCTTGCAAATGGCAACCAGTATCTGTCGGGGAGCAAAACCTGTGACAGAGTAGCCGATGATGTCGTTCCTGTTCCCCTTCACATTAAACAAACCGGGATGAATTATGGCTCCATGGGTCTAAATCTAAATGATGTGTAAGCCGAGTATGCTGTCATATACTAGGCCTAGACTTGTGTTTGCTTATTATTATTATTATTATTATTATTATTATTATTATTATTATTATTATTATTATTATTATTATTATTATTATTATTATTATTATTATTATTATTATTATTATTATTATTATTATTATTATTATTATTATTATTATTATTATTATTATCATTATTATTATTATTATTATCATTATATTATTATTATTATTATTATCATTATTATTATTAGTAGTATTATTATCATTATTATTATTATTATTAACACATTCTACACCATGAGTGCGTCTAT
Source organism: Doris montereyensis (assembly GCA_037039925.1). Classification (NCBI taxonomy): domain Eukaryota; kingdom Metazoa; phylum Mollusca; class Gastropoda; order Nudibranchia; family Dorididae; genus Doris; species Doris montereyensis. The sequence goes on from JAXRKP010000116.1 coordinate 182,808, forward strand.
CACCTGAGTGACTGACTTACCAGCATGCACAACTATAACTAAGGTGATCACGGGGTTTTTGGTAGGATTCTTAGTGTTGCCTGGATTGCCCTGTAAACAGCCAAGGGATCTTTAACATGCACAGAGTGATGTGATCTGCACACGGGCCCTCCTCTTTATCTCCGATGGGACCAGGTGTTGATCCACCTGCCTGGACTAGGGTAGATTTTGATCGAGAGAAAAACGAGGAAAATTTCCAACCGTTGGCGGGGCTCGAACCCACTACCTTTAAGTTGAGAGGCCGACACCTTGCCTCTGGACTACCGAGTTCTCCCTTCCCCCTTCCTCAAGGACGTCACTACATGTACAAACGTAATCGACTGTGCTATTGCTAATAAATCGCATTGCACATCGTTTGGCAGGTGTTGAGAACAGACATCGTCATGGACGTTGGTTACAGCTTGAATCCAGCCATCGACATCGGTCAGATCGAAGGAGCTTTTATACAGGTATATGTATGTGTTTACATGGGAATTCGATTACAACGGGACTGACGTCTGGGGGGGGGGGGGGAGGATCTCGTTGTAGCAGAACCCGTTGTAACTGTGCATAAAGGGGAGGAAACCAATTTTATTCTATGCATACCGGTACACATTACACATTATATAATCAAAGACACAGCAGTCCCAGCAGGCGCATACACTGAGTGCTCAAGCAGTTCAGTCTCCCTCACTGTCGCGTTAATCCCAGTACGGACTACATGCTGCGTTAGTTGATATCACACACACATACAAACACACTCGCACGCGCACACAGTCACAGGCGGTTGCTAGCATGGTCGACAATCACATCATTGCCACGCCACAGTAAGTACATACAGTAGGCTACATAGGCTCTAGGTCTAAATGATGCAGGCTAGTTAAAAAAAACATATACATATATATATATATATATATATATATATATATATATATATATATATATATATATATATATATATATATATATATATATATATATATATATATATATATATATATATATATTACTCAGTCTCATAAGGTTCTGGAATTGGAGTGCCTCACTGTTGGAGGCGTAGATTTACCTTTGTCTAAAAGCATCACAAATACGCAACACATGTTGACCCAAAATTGAGGGATCCCGAAAGGAAAAAATTAAACACGATTCAAAGGGATACATACGAGAATGAGCAATTAGACCCGTTATGTCTAAAGAAGAAAACGTTCTATTCCAACTATTTTCTTATAATGAAATAGCTACAACATCTTCAAGTGGATGGAAAGTCGGAACGTGCTCGGTCACCATATTTTCTACATCTTCAAGTGGATGGAAAAACACCATTTTTGCGTCTTAATTAAGTTTGATGAAAGTGAGCTACATTTAGACAGGTTCACATTACAAATAGCATCTACGCAAATGTTTGCATAATCATAAGAATTGTGTTAGCACTTTCCTAGTGAAATATCAGTCATTTTGGTTACGATTGAGAACATTGTTTTAAAGGTGTGTTTTGTTTTCGAAGTTTTACCGAACTCATAAAAAAATGATCTTTGGCATCCCGTTTCCGATTTCCGGTCTCCATTTAAGTTGAGAGGAAAAACATCAGTCTCCCTTCTGTCGGTCATCACCGAGCACGGTGTTACGACCAAGAACCGTGTTACGACGAAGAAACTCTTGACTTTACGACACAGAATTATCCAGCGCTGTTCACAGTTCACTTTGACATTCTAATAAAAGGATACATTCCAGTGCATAACCGCATTTTTGTGTGTCATCCCAACTTCACAGGAAAATACTTACTGGCCATGGGTGAGTATGACCATGTTGACCGAGTTACGACTAAGTACAATTGATGATCAGTCTGGGCAAAGTTTAAGTGTGCATACCGGATGAATATTGAATTAAGGGGTAAATTAGTTTCATTCTGCATTGAATTGTAGTAATTTTTTATTTTTTATTAAGTAAAGATGATCAAATTTAGTTGTGATGTCCATTCATTGCCCTTAATCGAACGCCATCGCCATGATGTCCGTCGTGAGTTATTCTTAAGTTCGTTATTCAAGCTAAACAATAAACCATTCTAGGGATGTAGATCTATTGGAGTCACTTAGGCTACATGAGTCCTTTCTTAGCAGCTTCTTTGTAAGAGTAGATCTAGGTCTAAGATGGATAAAATTGCTAAATAAGTCAAACTTCTGCTTCTTTGTTCTCGAGCGTCACTGACACACCACGTGACCGATTAACATGATATGTCATGGGGACATCACACTTGAAGACGTCGTTCTATCTGTCAATCACAATGTTGTGTTCTATAATTCATAATAATTCATTCTTCACTATGTCTAGATAGATCTAGATTCTGAATTGAAATGTTTATGTATCTTGTGTACAAGTTATAAGGCTAATACAATGCATAAAAATGCCATAGTGTCTACAGTAGAGTTAATATGTTCACCTGTTTTAGTAAATCAAATCAAAAGACTTACCCCTCCATTTATTCCAGATCGTCCCAAAAGGACTGTCGTAAAGCGAAGACATCGTGACGGATCATTATGATGCCAACTGCTTTCACATCATTGGAGTCAATATCCCAGATTGTGAGAAAGAAGATGGAAGTGGAGTGGTCACATCTTTAGGATGCATGCTGATGCCATCCTAAAATAGCCCTCAGATGGACCCCTCAGGGAACAATGAAAAGACGTCGCCCACTAGAAACCTAAAGAAGCATGAGAAAGGAGACCGCGATCCATGGATGGACGTGGGGGCAGATGACTAAATTGGCATCTGATCGTGTTCAATGGCGATCCACTGTGTCGGCCTTATGTGCTGCCCAAACACCGCGAGGATAAATCCACACAAAAAAATCAACTCCTTTCACCTTCCTGTGAAAGGAGGGGTCCTACAAATCTGTTAGTGAAGAAAGTTCTTTCTGAAATCGTTGATTCCCTGTTCGGAAGATTTGTGAAGGATCATCGTGCTATTGTTTTGTGCGTCACATTCTTCAGGAAGCGGTCGAGCAACGTTTACTCTTTTGAGAACATGCCTTTCAGGTGTGTGTTAATCCTATGTTGAAAATGAAAATGTTCAATTCATGTTCGGATGCCAGTGAGAGAGTGAACAGTCTGAATACTTTGATCAGGTTGACTGTGTGTGCTGAATGAAAAGTGGGAGTGTCTGTAGTGCGAATGTGACATGTATGGTGTGGGTTTGATTGACACTAGTGTTACTAATAGCAACTTGCTGTCTTCATTACAGTAGCAGAAGTGAAAGAATTCAAATTTGAATGGAACGTCAAATTAGATTTGGTCAGGAAGGAAGGCACTGTTGGTGATCTTTAGTCGGAACTGAAGCTAGACATGCATAATCTACATCTGTAAGGTTTGGGATGGAAATCAGTGTTGAAAAGACCAAGATAATGACGACCAAAGGAAGCTCACTCCCAAAGAAAATCTCAGTGAGCGGGAAACTGTGAGCCACTCTAAATAGTTGGGCTCGATTATCAGTGATGAGGGATCAAGAACAGAAGTGATATCAAGAGCTACACAGACAACAGCAGCCATGGCCAAACTCAAGGTCATTTGTAAGAACAAAAACATAAGTTTGAAGATTAAACTTAAATTACTGCAGGCACTGATCTTTCCATTATTCTTGTATGCCTGTAAATCCTAGGCATTAACTGTCGTCTTGCAAAGATTCAAGTAGTGGAGATGAGATGCTACAAAAGACTCAATGACTCAATGGCATCGCATACCAACAAAGGAGTAACCAGGACCATAAAACAAGCCACGTACGGTACTTCTACAAAGACCTCGTCACCCCATCAAAATGAGGAAGCTAATAGTATGTTACACATTCGAGATTCATCATGAAGCTCCACTCACTGAAAAACTGAGTTTACAAACTCGTTACTCTTTGGGATGTCTTGTCTTTCGCTTTCAGGTTTACAATGTTTGGCAATTAATCGAAGCGAGTAATGAATGTTTTGTAGCACTTCCTCTTCAACAAGCAGTATTATTATTATATTTGATTCGTAGTGTGAATTCTTTGATCCTCGTTTGGACGCCATTGGTTTGCTGTATTCTAATTAAGGTCCAAAAACATGGATGTTGTACGGGAGAGCTCAACAAGTCTGGCGTGTGGTCTCAGGTATAAACAAACAAATACACAAATAGTTTATAACCCGGTGTATCATTGAATCAAGGCAAACTTAAGAACACGTACAACAAACGACAATTAGACCTATACAAAATCGAGCCACAAAACAATTGCCCTTTACTTTTAAAAAACACAATGTCGTGCATGTAGTTAAAAAAAGAACAAATTTTACGAAAAGGAGAACGAAAAAGAATTTTTTTTAAAGAAAAGAAAATGAATGTGAAATTGGTTCTGAAAATGAAAAGAGGACTGAACAGAAAAATATTACAAACTTGGCATCCTATAAGAGGATTTTACTTTTCGGCCTCTCCTTCGGAAGTGGGTGTGTTAGTCTAAATGATATTTTTCTAACTTTTGGTGTAATGTTGTGTTTGTTTACGTTATGTCCTGATTGTCTACACTGAAGTGGTGTCCCAATTTCTTTCTTTCTTTCTTTCTTTCTTTCTTTCTTTCTTTATCGGCTTCCATTTTACCTTCCGATGTATGGGTTTAGATGCCTGAAATGATCTTTCTCCAGGCTGCCATATACTGACATTTTCTGTTTCCTTCCGTGAAAGATAAATTTATTTGCTTTAATGCCTCTTTTTTTATCTTCTTCCCACTTTCTCCGAGGTCTGCCTTTTGGTATATTACCTTGAGTTTTACCACTGTGTACAGATTTAGCTATTCTATTGTCATTCATTCTGTTTGCATGCCCAAACCATCTCAGTTGATTTATTTCTATTTTAGTTTTTATGCCATCTGCTTTAGTTGGATCTCTTATTGTTGTGTTTCCGATTTTGTCACTTTCAGTTTTTCCTACTACTCTTCTTAGATATTTCATTTCACCTGCCTGTACTCTACTGTATTCCCTACTGTCTAAGGTCCAGGTTTCGCTGCCATAGAGTAAAGTAGGGCATGTAGTTGTATACTGCCATTTTGGTTTTTGTTGACAATTCTTGCTTACCTACAAATGCCTTTCCTAGATGGTTATATATTGCACTTGCCTTTTGGATTCTCTGGCTGATTTCTTCTCTTAGTTAATCATTACTCCTAAGTAATTGTAGCTTTGAACTTGTTCTAAATTCTCCTGCCCAATTTAATATTTCGTGTTTTAGCTTCCCTAGTTGTAAAATAATATTATTATTTTGGTTTTATTTGCATTTACTCTCATTCCTCTTTTACTTAATTCGTTATTTATCATGTTGATATTCGACTGAAGGTCACTTCCTGATTTTCCAAACAGAACTAAATCATCAGCAAATGAAAGCAATGATACATTTTCTGGTTTGAGCTTCCACATACCTACATTCCCGTTGTTCATTTTGATGATGCCTTTGCGACTAAATCCATAAATGTGATAAACAGAAGAGGGTTTAGTATACAAACATGTCCTACTCCTATGTCTACATCAAAGTTTTTCAGATACATTTCCAGCTGCTCTCCTGCACAAGTTGGTTTATTGTAAAAACGTTTAACGGCTTCTATTAAATGTTGCTCTACATTGTGTTCTTTTAAGGAATGCCATAGTTCGTCCCTCCTCACATTGTCAAATGCCTTTTCTAAGTAATTAAAATACAAGTGCAAGTTACTGTTTCTCTCAAGGATTGTTTCTATTATTTGTCGAATTGTAAATATGTGGTCTTGTACACTTCGTCCTGGTCTAAATCTACTCTGGTGTTCTTCAATTTGATCCTCTACTCTTTTCTTTAGTCTCATTTCCAGAATCCTAGTACACATTTTTCCTAGTACACTAAGTAGTGATATCCCTCTATAGTTTAAGCATTCCATAGTTGATCTTTTCTTGGTACTACCGTTCTCTTCTTTTGGTCGTCTGGCACCTGTTTTGACTTCCATGCTTGTTGACATATTGCATGTAGTAGTTTATCTGTCTCTCTCCCTTGGTTTTTAATCATTCTGGATAAACTTGATCTGCTCCTGTGGCCTTTCCTAATTTCACTTTTCGTATAGCTGTTTCGATTTCATCCACTGAGATATCTACATCTTCAGCTGTCTCCTCTGTATTACTTTTTGCTCTTACTAATTGATCTGTATTCCTTGTTCCATATGTTTTCGAGGGATTATGTAATTGTTGAAAATACTTTCTCCACATTTCCATGATTGCACTGTCTCCTTTCATTATTTCTCCTTTGGAATTCTTAATTTATCGTATTGGACATGCTTTCGTCTTTCTTATGTTCTTCATTGCTCCCCTGAACAGCTTTTGATTTCCTTGATGGCTTTCTTGAAGTTGAAGTCTTTGTCCCAACTCTTCGCACTGTTCCTGCTTTGCTTTCCTAACTTCCTCTTTGGCAATAGTTCTTTTACTCACCATCTATCCTATTCTCTAGTCTCTTTGCTTGCAAGTATTTTCTTCCAGACATTCTTCTTTTTTTTTTACCTAAGTCTTGACATTCTCATTCCACCATGCTGTTCTTTTCCTATCTCCTTTAATTTGTTTCCTACCACAGACCCCTTCAGTACAACTGATCATTGTTTTAGTTTTTTTGCATTTTATACATTTGCCACTTTTCTTCTAGTGTGCTATCCTTCAGACCCATCTGCTTTTCACTGATAAGTTTTTTTTTATCCCCGACTGGTATATCTGTTTTACTATTGGTTTATTTAGTTCTTTTGTTTGTTTTCTTCAGTTAGTAATGTTTTCTTCAAATAGTAATCTCATTTTGGCAATCACTAGGTGATGATCACTAAATATTTTCAGCTCCTCTGTTTACTCTTGCATCCATTGTACTGTAAAAAAAAAAAAAGAGATGCTAACTATTATGTAGTATATGATTGACTTTTCACATCTGTCTTCACTTACTCTTTTATCTTTGTGGATATCTTTATGGGGAAAAATATGTTTTGCTATTTTCATGTCATTCTATTAGTCTCTATCCATTTGGATAAGTTGTTATTCACCTATCACTCCTGCTGACGTTTCTACGTTGTTGCCTAGTCTAGCGTTTAAATCTCCTAGAAACATTGGTTACTGTTTGGGTTTGATATTCTATGCAGATATTTGTAAATTGTTTTCGAAGATATCGTTTTTCTCCTTGGTGGCATCTTCTGTGGTCCATAAGCTATTAATAATGTAATTTGTCTTCCTTTTGTTTTAATATTTACCTCTAATAGACATGGGCTTACAAATTTCCAACTTTCTCGTAGCTTTTCTTGTATTTTATGCATTAAGAGGCCTACTCTTGCTCTAGCTCTATCTTTGACATCTACTCCTGAGAAGATTAAAGTATGATTTGGTCCTACATTTCCTATTCCCTGTCCTTTTTCTTTGTGTCTGTAATGGCCAAAATATTTACATTGAATTTGTCATTTCTTCAGCTAATTCTAACTCTTCCGTTTATTGCCCTAATATTCCATGTTCCAAAAATCACAGTCCGTGTTCTTTTCCAGAGTTATCGTCGAAAGCTTAATCCGGGTATATCATCATATTCAATACTTTGAATCAGTTTGGATTTGGATAAGCAGGGGATTAGTCCATTGTACCCTGGGTAGATGGTGGGGATGCCACCTGGAGGCCCCCTACCGGCACTTGTTATTTTCTGTCAGGGTTAACTCCCTTAGCCTTTGATTGTCCAAAACCAGCCTATAAGGCAGCAGGTTGTTATTTACTGTCAGTGTTAACTCCATTAGTCTTTGGTCAACCAAGACCGGCCTGCAAGGCAGCAGATTGTTGTTTTGTCAGGGTTAACTCCCTTAGCCTTTGGTTAACCAAGACCCATCTGCAAGGCAGCAGGAGACTTGTGGGGGTGGGACCGCCTAATCCCCCGTACACGTGCTTACCTGTCCGTTTTATATCAGTATATTGTGAATGTTTTTGTTGTTTAAGGTATTGATAAATTGTCTCTATTTTCAGATGACTTGTACTTTTTTTCCCAATTGTCAGATTTCCATGGCCCTGACATTGATGAAACATTTCAATCTGAGGTACTTGACCTTTGTAGGTTGAATTCCTATATGGCAATGTGGCAAGTCATGACTGCATGTCATATTATGCTGCATGTGTCAGTGACCTCAATTTATCCTCGCCTCGGGCAATAACGCATTATAATTTTTTAAACCAGGCATTTGCATCCTGATGACCACTATGATCTTGTGGACTTCGGATTGCGATGAGATGAATCCATCTTATTGGGTTGCCAACCATGTAGTACAATTGTTTCCTTTGACTGATTCTATTGTGGTTGAAGTCGCATTGGATTGTCAAATTGTTCCTGGATCGCCACAATAAGTTATGCATTTCTGACAATGCTTCTTTGTCCATGACAATGCTTCCCGACACACTCCATCCTGATATTCTGTTCTTTTATGACTTCTTTCAACTTTTGTTACTGTTATACATTTTGGTAATTCTTTTACTCTACTATCATTACTTCTAAGTTTAAATTTATTAGCCTTAACAATCTATAATTGAATGACTGTTGTGATTAACTGTCAAAATATGCAACGGTATGCATGGTTTACTCCACATGAATGCCCATATGTATGTTAAAGTTATGGATTGATGTCTATTATTCCTTTTGTCACAGTTTCTTGCTTTTCCTTTTTTTCTTTTGACATTGCTCAATGTATATTATCCTCATTAGTGAGCATACAATTCCATTTTTATGAATTATACCCCTTCCTCAATTCTTGCTTATTATTTCTAACTCAATACATTATTCTTCAAATTTAATCTAAATAACTCGTAACATATTTATTTGTATATAGTATATATACTGTTTTGTTGCTGGATTTGGTTTGCGGTTTTTGTACACATTATTCCTTTTTTGTACACATTATTCCTTTTTTGTACACATTATTCCTTTTTTGTACACAAATTCCTTTTTTTGCACACATTATTCCTCTTTTGTACACAAATTCCTTTTTTGTACACAAATTCCTTTTTGCACACATTATTCCTTTTTTGTACACATTATTCCTTTTTTGTACACAAATTCCTTTGACATGGAAGTTAAAATTTTGCTCCCCATGGAGTTGAGAATGACTTTGACTTTGACTGAATTGCCTGCTGGGGGATAATGATATACAGTCGGTGAGCCTGTGATTGTCCGCGGATACGGACTATAAATCCATATTAGTTTTCTTTATCTGCCTAGACAGACAACGGGTGCAGCTTTTGCAATCTGTCTAGAAGAAAACCATGCCGCATTTGCAATCCGTCTAGACAGACAATAAATGGTGCAACTGTTGCAATCTGTCCAGACAGAGAGATGCTGCGACTTTTGCAATCTGTCCAGACAAACAATAAACGATGCCGCTTTCTGTCAACTTAACCCATTCATCGTGTGGTGGAATTGGAATAGATGTTTCATATTATCATTATTTTCCATTGCTTGGAATGGATACTTGCATTGTCTTACATTTAACGTAACCAGTGTACTATTTCTCTCCAGGGTTATGGCATGTATGTACTTGAAGACTACAAAGTCTCACCTCAAGGAATCCATTTGTCCAAAGGCCCTGGCACCTACAAAATTCCCTCCTTTGCCAATATTCCACAAGTTTTTAACGTTTCACTCCTCAAAGACAGCAAAAATCCACGGGCCCTCTATTCGTCCAAGGTGAATACGTTTTTGTTTGATTTTTTCTCCTTGTGTTTTCCAAGGTGGATAATATGGATATCACTGTGAATTTGTTTTTGTTTGATTCATCCGTTGTTTTTACTTTTATTGTATGGAACTTCGATCTATGTCAACATTCTCTTTGTTGAATATGTCGAAGTCCCATTTCTTCTTATTCTAATATAATTATTGGCTTATCTTATACATGTATTACACGTCCCATTCCAATGTGAATTTGGAAATCGTATCATAGTGAATTTGTTTCTATTTTTATTTTTATCCTTTGTCTGTTCGTATCACTTCCCACTTTTCGTGCCATGTCCTTACATGCAGTGACATCGACGGCCTAATGGATAGATTGCTGGACTTTCTATCGTGAGTTTCTGGGTTCGAATCCTGGCCATGCTAAGTTCGACTTTGCGTTCCTCGGAAAAGACACTCACGATAAAAGTCTCATGTAATTATCGGTAATCGGTCCAGGAAGAATTAAAAAATAAACACAACTTTAGGACAGATGTAATAGATGGTTTTCTTTTTACATCTTGATTAATCTCAATGGCTGTGTATCATGTGTCAATTCCCAAATAATACATGTATTATTTTAAAATGTGTAAAAAGTATTCATGTTTAATGCAACTGATAAAATATGCGTGTGTTGCTCTCAGGGGATTGGAGAACCTCCTTTTATGCCTAGCCAGTTCCGTATTCATGGCTTTGAAGGATGCTGTATCTGCTGCCCGTGTCCAGAATGGCTACCCAGGATACTTCAGACTGGACAGCCCGTGTACTCCTGACAAATTACGTCTTGCCTGTAAGGATAAACTGTCCGTTAAGGTACGTATTTATTACCTTACATTAAATTCATTAGCCTGAAAGAAAAGAAAAAAATCAGATTTAGTCCACGTTGCTCAAGCAACCAAAACAGCAGTTAAAGGCCGATAGACTTCCTCTTCTTTCTATTCCTATACAAGCCACAACTTCATTGTTGAAGACAGTTATGGCTTGTTGTATTATGTGTGGATCTATGTATTTCTAAAAGTGTCCAAAATGTGTTTGAAGTGGTTGCGGTTTTGGCACTCTTTGGCTGTCTGTGGCAAACTGTTCCAGTCTAATTGTTGACGGGATAAATGAGTATAAATGTGCGTCTCTTCTAGATGGCGGTATGATGAAATTGCTGGAGGACATTCTTGTTTTCGTATTTCTTTTTTTCAAGATGTTCGTGTTGGATTTTGAGAGATTGGTGGAGTACCTTAAATAATATTGTTAATGTATCCATTGCTCTTCTTTCGTGTAGTGGTAGCTAGTGATGTCTTTTCTCCTGTTTACACAAAATAACTAATGATACGCGTACATGCATATAATATACAATGTCCTTGCCAAACTTTCTTGCTAAACCGTGTCATCGCAACGTGTGTCTGATTGGCACTGCATGCAAATGTTGTAATGTGGGAGGGACTCAAGATCGTCAAGGAAAGGAAGCAGTAGACTGCCTTAGCCGGCGATGTGGCAGGTTGAGCATGATTGAAGTTTTGTGGACGTTTGAGCGGCTCTTGCGAAGCTCAAACAAATCACGACAAGTCTAAAGGGGTGATCAATCCGATAAGGACAACGTGTATTATATTTATACGCGTATAACATGCGAAAAGACATCAATGTCTCTTGTGGCAAACATTTCTCTTTGTAAAGCCATGACACCTTTGAAAAAAGAAATTGTTTAGCTAGGGTATGCCTATCTGACAGACGATATGGATAAAACTGACAGGGGGGGGAGTCAGATATTCCAATATTGACAAACTGTCAAACAAAGGGATGTGTTATTGGTATAGCGTGTTTCATATGGGTAACACAATGGCTTACAATGGTTTAATGTAGGCGTCAAAGGTCAAAGTACACACATAACGTTACATTCAAAGACAGCAATAAGCTAACAGTTTTGGCTGCAGAAATACATTGGCTGCAAAGACAGCATAAGCTACCACTTTGGCTGCAAGGATACACTGGCTATCAAGGCAGTAGCAATATTAATAACCCTGACTGCAGGAATACACTGGCTAACAAGGCAGTAGCAATAAGTTAATAACCCTGACTGCAGGAAATCACTGGCTATCAAGGCAGTTGCAATAAGTTAATAACCTTGACTGCAGGAATACACTGGTTATCAAGACAGTAGCAATACGTTAACAACCCTGACTGCAGGAATACACTGGTTATCAAGGCAGTTGCAATAAGTTAACAACCCTGACTGCAGGAATACACTGGCTTTGAAGACAGTAGCAATAAATTAATAACCCTGACTGCAGGAATACACTGGTTATCAAGGCAGTTGCAATAAGTTAACAACCTTGACTGACTGCAGGAATACACTGGTTATCAAGACAGTAGCAATAAGTTAACAACCCTGACTGCAGGAATACACTGGTTATCAAGGCAGTTGCAATAAGTTAACAACCCTGACTGCAGGAATACACTGGTTATCA